>RCNN01000462.1:0-21414 GCA_003667245.1 Heterostelium multicystogenum
ACCCTTACCCTTTACCCTTACCCTTACCCTCTACCCTCTACCTCTATCCCTCTACCCTCTAACCCTCTAGTTCCGCTTGCGGTAAAATGCTTTTTACATAGCTATTTTTAATTAAACTAAATCCACTTTATTTAAACCTAAAACCACCTGTTGACCTAATAAATATCTATCTATTAATGAAGACACTGATCCAAATCATCTGAGTCCAAAACTGTATTAAATCCTCCATCATATACTTGATAAACTGTAACTAATTTGAATTGAGTTAAATTCCACCACTTATCAGTCCTGTTTGTTGTCTTATGCTAAACTAGAAAACTAAGATTCATCATCCACCAAAACTAATTGAACCCGAGAGCAAAAAACCAATCAATGAGTCCACCTGAATCCTGAATTAAGACTGCCAACCTGAATGTGCTGAACCATAAAGAGCCTAGAGCTGAATGATCATCAATCTTGTCAATCCAACACGAACCATGACATAACTAGTCATTTAAGAGATTCGATACTTCTTTTTGAGTGCAAGTGCGTAGACACCGGCTTGTTGAATTGCATATTGAAGACATCCATCCACTGTTGTTCCATATCGATGATCTGTGAGCGAGAGATTGAGTAGAACTGCCTCTTCCTCGACGAAATCGCTGCTGATGTGAGACACCTGATCATCCATTCGCTCGGAGATATCTTCAACATTCGATCTTGATATTCTTGAACTCTATTATGTGAATCCTCTGTTTGTCTGTTGTCTGAGTTCGATACTGTAAGGATACATCGTCATTCTATTCAAAGCACACAAATCACTTATCATTGTGGTACTTGGAGAAAAAGATGGAGATTGTTCTGCGAAAAGTGTTCGAGCATTTCATCTTGACCACTTTGAACTCTTGTTGAGTTTTCTCCAGCTTTCCAAATGAATATGCGAATGCTTGAGTTGAAGAATTCAGACAAGCTGTTCTCATCGTGATTCACGACATTGTTGCCTGACATGACAGTTGGCTGAGACCTTGTCTTCGAATGGTTTCACAGAGTGGATTGATGTCGTCGTCCTTGATGAATTGTATGATTGCTGATCTGAGCTCCCCAATGTCGAATGACTTCCAGTTGAAGAGTCTTCTGACAGAGGAGAGGTACTACTTCCTGGCCAACAGGTTAGGAATGCAAGGATGCGTTCCTTTGTCGAGGAATGTCAGTGCACCAGTGTAGTACACAGAGAGACCAAAAGCCTTGCGATCTTGACCAAATTGTTGAATATGCGTGAGGTTGAACCTTCCCATTAGTCTTCCATCACATTTCATTTTGTTCGAAATGAGTGCCTCGTTGACAACCGAGCAACCAGGAGGATGATTGCTGAGTGTCGATTGAGCTGGTAGAGTGTTGCGATCAGCTATCTCCTGGAGAAGTCCAATGGGATCCTAAGAAGGTGTTATGTAGAGAGCAACTGATTGAACCTTGCTGAACTTATATCATTTTGTTTTCACTTCTCAAGTGATCGAGAATAGATAACTTTGAGGTGGTGGAACGATGAGATCGAATCCAGTGTAAAGCCATAGATCGACGAATACTTTGGCTCAAGAGTCAAGTCGGTTGTGATGTTGAATCCAGATGTGAACACGGACATTGCAAGAGGTGTGATACCAGTGATGAATGCGACAGTGTTGGTCTTATCGAATGCTGACTTGAGTCGACTGAAGAACTCTTTGAAGCTGCTCTCGATCTGCGTCATTGTTGATTATTGAGTCGAGAGGGATGTGGACAGAGATTGCTTGACACGAATTGCATCGTTGAGACTGACTTCGTCGGTGAGAACGTAGAGAGTGTGACCCGAGTTGTAAACTGCACTTTTAAGAATTGAAGCTCTCCAAACAGTTGTTGGGCAAACCTCAATATGGATCCTCTCTTCTGTCCTCTTGGATATGAGAAGATCCTGGTAGTCCTCAATGAACTACTTGACAGAACCATTGACCTTGCTGTTGAAGTCTGTATCAATACCTGTTTAATTTTTAGTAAGAAATGATGCTAGCCTTGTTTCATTTTGTGTAGTCTTACCTCAATGGTGGAGTTGGTATTCAAACCAGAGAAGTCAAGATGAACCACCATGAAATTGTTCCTCAAATCGTTTTTTGCCAATGTCAAACCTGCCAAATAAATAGGTGAATTGGTCTTTGTTGTTGATGTCGTCGTACTGGTGGAGCATGCGAGGATCAATGTCTTACCAAAGCGACGAGCGAGGAGGGAGAGGATTGCCTTCAGTGACTCAATATCTCTGATGTAGTTGCTGTTGTCAGCGAAGAACGAGCCGGGCTTGTGAAATACACTTGAAGTTACCATCGCCAAAAGAGGAACTGAGGTTGATCTGAATTGAATGTCAGTTGTGAGACCACATCCATCTATCAGAATATACATACTGTTCTTGTCAGATGGCGCACTGTAGAAACAAACATGAGCTTGCTTGGACCAAAGAAAGGGAACTGATGTATGTTTGATGCAATTGTAGCATACTGACACAGAGTTTGTGAGAGGCAGGAGTCTAGTGAATTTAGAAAACATGATTGCGATAGAGATAGTATATGTTGTTGAAATAAATGAATTAAACAAAAGATCTACAACAAACACAAATATTTTACATTCGAATGAAAAAGCAGAATGACAGAAACACACATCTCAATATTGATTGATGAATTGTTGTCTCTCCAAATCTTCATATAACCTGAGCTTCGACCTGCAATATATATTGTTAGTAAGGGACTGTGAAACTCTCTATTTTAGAGCTAACATACCGAATGCAATTGCCAGTTCCTTGATCAACTTGACGAAGAGTTGTAAACTTCTTGGTTGTTTCGTTGTGTTGTCACTAAATCATTGAAATTCTCGTATCTGGAGCTGTGTGAATTGGTAGAGCTGTTTAAACAAGTGGTTGAAGATCGTTGAATGATGCTGTTGGTCATGATCCCATCTTCTGTCGAATAGGAAGCATCTTGGTTATTGATACATTACAAGAATATTAAGAAACCCTATTATTGATTTAATTTTAATTAATACTCTGCTTTTTACGTTATGATTGATTGATATAATCATTTGATTACATACTTGAAGTGGAGTGATTATTGATATCCATTAACAAACTCTGTATCGCTAAACATACCAATATTTTGTCATGAATATGATTCAAGCTTTAATATCATCACGCATTCGAGGTCTAATGAACTTGTTCCTTGACTTGTGTATAATTATTAACAAGTCTATTATGGCGATATAACTTTAACTCTGACAAGTAGTACAATCTTCAATATCGCCGAATACTAACTTTGTCTTGGTGATGCTACTGACTTGAATTCATAATATGATAACCTATGGGAGTGACATAGTCACCTGACCTAAAGTCAAAACTATGAGTCTCTCGCACTTGAACTGACTTGTGTGCTCGTCTGCTAAAGGTTACATCAATAACCAAATTAAGTTCTCTTTTAACATAAATTAATAACAACTCTTTTAAAATCTGCTTAATATAACTATATACCATCCCATTATACTTCTATGTCCAGACTACTTAATGGTGAGAGTAGTTATATTAATCAATCACAAATGCTTAGTACTTTGACAAACTGTTGATACAACTACTACGTTAAATATACTAATATAATAATAATCTTTAACATTATTTAGTTATGCTTGCTGTTAAATTAAATAAAATTATAAAATTAATTGAAGCTTGAATGTATCTACACAAGTTGCTATCATCAAGTAATAATTGATTATGTTTATATCAATCGAAAATAGCAATACAAAAGTAAAAAAACAGTTGAAATGGGGTGTGTGAAACAATAATTGGATGTGAAGATCTTTTGCTATCATCAAGTAACTAATTAACTATATATACTTGATAATAGCAACAGAATAAAACAAAGTGATAGGTTGGGTTGTGTGGTGTGAAAAGTTGAAAATGAAATTTGACAAAAGTGTACAAATGTCATACATGAGAGAGTTGCAGATCAATCTGTACATAAAAATTCAAAAAATAAAAACAAAAAAATATTAATTCAAAAAAAAACATTGTCCATTAAAAAATTGGTGTGAGTAAATCAGGATTTATTTCAGGTGTTAGGATGGCTCTCTATCTGAATGTGAAATTATATCCCAATTGCAGTTTTTTATGTCCACGTCGCCAACAATGAACACGTTGACAAAGTGTATTGGAGATGCCAGTGAGAATCCAGAAGTTCCTTTGATAAAGAAAACAGGATTGTCCTCAATCGAAAATTCTTGGTAATTTTGATTGAGGAACCATTCCACATTACTATCTAACTTGTGGACTAAGGCCAGTAGGTGTTGTTGTGTTCTACCAATCCTGGACTTCTTTGAACCAATGTAGAATAGGCGGAAGCTGTGAAAACGATTTAAATCCGTAAGAGTTATTCTCCAAGAATAGCGTTCTGACCATTTAAGTGGGTACACTGATGAGTTTGGCAGCTGACTTGCATTAACATGGGGATTAGCCCTGAAAAACACCCCTTTTGGCGGATTACTGGTACTAGCAAGCTCATAGTCATAGTAACTGTCTGTTGCATTGTGTGCCTTTAGTATTTCCACATTTCCACTTGATTTGGTAGAATGGTATAAACCAGGTGATTCAATAGGCTTCTCACTTACTTTGATCCATTCCCTTTTGATTTTTTTAGGCTCCGTGATTTGGGTTTTGAAAGGGACCTAGGTTTTTGGAAAAAATTGGTCAGTTGGCTAATCCATAACAACTTTGAATGCAACTTATAACTTACTGTAAATGGAATCTTCTTCTTCTTCTTCAAGGGAGATTGCGTTGATGTTGATGTTGTTGTTGTTGTTGTCGTTGTCTTTTTCTTCGAGGTGCCTAACAAAATACTTGTGGGGGGTCTCGATGTTGGTGGTTCGGTCCACTTTTATCATAGTCACATCTCCAATATTTTCCTCATCTTCTATATGCTTGTGGTGCTTGTAAGGAATGGGTACTATCAAATTACTATCGTCACTATGGCGTTTCTTTATAACCATGAAGTAATCATCTAAGTAACAATTAAGAGGAAGAAAGAAAGTAAGAATAAGAAAAAGAATTGTTATTACTGAATACGAAATTGATTGGATATTGCTTGTGAAACTTACATGGATAGGTACCGTGTCCTCCTTCTATAGGGGTTTGAGTGTGCATGGTTGAAGACATTGCTAGAGAAAAGAAGGTAAGAAGAAAAAGAAAAAGAATTGTTAGTATTGAATGAGACATCTTTGATATTGTGAAACTTACTAACTTCTGGTTTAGATAACCTGATAATATCATATTGAGATTTGTCTGGAAGTGATGAAGAGATTGCAACTAAATCTCCATAAGAATCTCTAAATGCGATCTGCTCATTTGAGGGCAAAGCGAATTGAAATAATATTAATTGCTTGATCTCCTCCCCAGTGGTTCCAGAATGGTAAAAGATCTTCTTGTAATTCGTATCATCAGGGAATTTAACCAAAATGTGCTTTTTAGTTGATGTATTGGTTGTTGTGGTAGTTGTCGTCGTTGTTGATTTATCCATTGTTGTGCAATTAAATAAACAAGATATCTTGTTGTTGCAAGAAATAGGTTACTAATAATAAACCTAGAAATTTGTAAATAGAATAAAATGAAATAATACAAGGAAAAATAAAAATAATGTGAATAATTTGAAATGAAGATATGACAACAAGGACTTTAAGATCAACAAAAAAATTTTCCAAACTGCAAAACCCCACACCAATTTTGTGGTAAATTAAAATTTCAAAAATGGGGGTAAAATCGGAAGTTTAACTCACGTTACCACGTTTTTACAAAAGTCCAGGACTTGGAAAGGAATACACTGTAAAATAAAGATACTTAACTTTTTCATCAACTTGTCTTTAACGTTGAAAATTTTATTTTAGTCCACCAACTATAACATTTTTACAATCTTGAGCTCTATTTAAAAATAATGAAGAATCATCATCCACCAAACACACCTGAGAGCAAAAAACCAATCAATGAGTCCACCTAAATCCTGAATTAAGACGAATGACCTGAATGTGCTTAACCATTAAGAGCCTAGAGCTGTATGTTGTCAGTCCAACAAGAACGATGACCTAACTAGTCATCTAAGAGATTCGATACTTCTTTTTGAGACCACGTGCGTAGCTGACCGCTTGTTGAATTGCATATTGAAGACATCCATCCACAGTGAGTAAATATTGATGATCTGTGAGCGAGAGATTGTGTAGAACTGCCTCCTGACTCAATCGATGCTGATGCGAGGCAAATATCATCACATTAGCTTGGAGATCCCTTCAACTTTTCAATCTTGATATTCTGTACAACATAAAGTGAATCCTCTGTTTGTCTGTTGTCTGAAATCGATATTGTCAGGATACATTGTCATTCTATTCAAAAACACTCAATCAATTCGCATCGTGAGACTTAGAGACAAAGATGGAGATTGATCTGATGTGAGTGTTCGTGCCTTTCATCTTGTCCACTTTGAACTCTTGTTGAATGCCGTCCAGCTTTCCAAATGAATATGCAAATGCTGAGTTGAAACATTTAGACAAGCTGTTCTCATCGTGATGAATGACATTGTTGTCTGACAGTTGTTGTCGAATCATTTCACAAAGTGGATTGATGTCGTCCTTGATGAATAGTATGATTGCTGATCTGAGCTCCCCATTGTCCAGTTGAAGAGTCTTTTGACCTAATAGAGGTACTTCTTCCTGGCCAACAGATTTGGAATTCAAAGATGCGTTCCTTTGTCGAGGAATGTCAGTGCACCAGTGTAGTAAATGAGAGAGACCAAAGACTTGAGATCTTGACCAAATTGTTGAATCTGTGTGTGGTTGAACCTTCCGATTGGTCCTCCATCGCATTTGATGTTGTTTGAGAGGTGACTCGTTGACAACCGAGCGACCAAGAGCATGATTGCTTAAAAACTCGAGTGTCGATTGAGCTGGTAGAGTGATGGGATCTGCTATCTCCAGAGAAGTCCAATGGGATGATCCTTAGAAGGTGTTGGTAAGGAGTAGATTGATGAATCATCATAACCTCCTCAGCTCGAGGTCTAAACCGCTGAAGTCGTCGAAGAGAGTAAGAAACCACTAAGATGATCAAAAAGCTGTTTAAGATTACAGCGCTCGACTCTATTTCGTCTTACACAACACCATCGATAATCAATATTAAAACTGATTTAATAAATAGAAAAATTAGTATAATCATTGAAAATAGCTTAAGCTTATATAATAGTTACCTTAAGAAATGGTACATCTGGTATTTGCTAACTACATTCACCTAGCTAAACAAGATGGCTTAGAATTCTCGGATCTGGAGTTGTGTGTATTGGTGGAGGTGTTGACCAACATCAACTTTTAACGATCATCAACCATTTTTCAAGATTCCATCTTCTGTAGAATAGGAAGCATCTTGAGAAGATTCTGCCATAGTTACTCTTATACAAGAATAATAAGAAACGCTATAATTAATTTAAATTAATTAATACTCTACTTTCTACGTTATGATTGATTGATATAATCATTTGATGACATACTTGAAGTGGAGTGCTTATTGAAATCCATTAACAACTCTACACCTCTTAACATACCAATATTATGTTATGAACATTGATTTAAAATCATCACGCATTCAAATCCAAGTCTAATGTCTCACTTGTTCCTT
The DNA here is from genome assembly GCA_003667245.1 of Heterostelium multicystogenum. Taxonomy (NCBI): domain Eukaryota; phylum Evosea; class Eumycetozoa; order Acytosteliales; family Acytosteliaceae; genus Heterostelium; species Heterostelium multicystogenum. The sequence continues at coordinate 7,688 of RCNN01000462.1, forward strand.
ACTTGTCTATAATTATTACTAAGTCTATTATGGCGATAAATTTGGAGACAAATATAACTCTGACAAGTAGTGCAAGCTTCAATAGTACTTGTCTTGGTGATACTCCAGACTTGAATTCATAATATCCAATCTATGTTCACTTATCTTGTCCGTGATGAACGTTACATAGTACCTTTGGCTTACAAGTATATACAAGTCAAACTATGAGTCTCTTGCACTCTCTCGCATTGAACTGACTTGTGTGCTAGACTTCTAAAGGTTACATCAATAACCAAATTAACTCTTAGTTATAAATTAATAACAACTCTTATTACTATACTTCTTCGATGTTCAGCTTACTTAGTCGTTTATCAGGTTGTAGTAATTAATCACAAATGCTTAGATACTTTGTCAAAAGTTGATACTACGATAAATATACTAAGTTGAGTGAGTTGTTATTGGGAATATTACATTATAAATAATTGAATCTACACAAGTATTGCTATAACCAAGTAATAGCTGCTTATCTTTATATTACTTGATAATAGCAATACTTGTTAGACAAAAACAAGTGAAATGTGGTGTGAAAAAGTAAAAAAATGAATTTTGAAACAAACCAATGAAGTTGGAATATGGGGTGAAGTGCTTGTTGATTTAAAAATACAAAGATATAATACAAGATTGATCTGGTGATCTACAAAACAGTGTGTGAGTGGGTGATGCAAAGATTAGAAAATTGATGGACTCTCTTAGCCACCATGAACATCAAGTTCGGCAAACTTTGATGTTCATGGAGTTTCCCGGTGCCAACCACGCGGAGGTGGAGTCCGACTGGCACCACAGTGGCTTACACACAGCCTCCAAAGACCAAGAGCATCTTTGTGAGTGTGTAACCATAGGAATCCAAGTCCCACTTGATTCCTATGTCAAGGTCGAAGATCTATATGAGCCGAGGTATCAAAGGAAACTGTCTCGATTAAATGCCGATTTAATGAGTACATATTCATCTTTCCATCACAGCCTAACCTCCCCTCCTGCAACTCAAGGATCTTAAGTTAGACCGATTCCCAGTGATGTGGTGTCTGTCAAAGTATGTTATGACAAACACAAACAAGTATGAATAGTATATTTCCAGGATCCTGATCCTCCTACGCCGAGACATGATTGATTGATTTACAATCAATCATCATGTGACTCTACATCCACAATCAATTTGAACAGCTCGCCTCCATTTAAAATCGATTGTTGACCTTAGCCACGACGGCCAGTAGTTTCTCTTTCGAGAAAATGAGATAGTCGCAAGTTCCCAACTCTATTGACTATCTCATTTGAGCAACATTATTCCTTAGTCACAGCTGTCGGAACCAATGTTGCTCAATCTGCTGGACCGATTTCCCTTGGAGTTTATTTTGGAGAAAGAGAAGAAGAAAAGAAGAAAAGAAAAATCTATTAATAGATACCTACCGAAACCGTCCAACCAACCACTATTCAATTCCAATATACTTCTATACATACTTACAGATACTTACAATAATACTGATAATAATACAAAATTGTATTAAAAAACCACTTTCAACAATAAGATTCTCACAATCTTTGACCTCTGTAGACTCTGGTGTAAATCTTTTGGGCTCCGATCTTACTCTATGACTTTTAAACTGCTGTTTGGCCTATATTCATAAATGATTAATTAATATATATACTATAGATTTGTTATTTAAATTTATAATACTCTTGATGATAAGGTGTCTTGGACAAATCTATTGTTGATGGTTGGTACATCTAAGATTCTTTTGTTGACTCTTGCCAAAGCAGTTTCTAATCTATCCATAGGTAAACTAGGAATATGTTCCTTGCCCTATACAAATAACAGATATAAATTAATTACAATTTAGAATTAATTTAAAACTCGCTAATACTCTTGATGATATGGTGTCTTGGACAAATCTGTTACTGATACTTGGTATAACTAACTCTCTATGGGCAACTCTTTCCAGTGTCTTCTTTTCTTGATCCATAGATTTAATCCTAGGTTGTTTCTTGGACTTTTAAACTTCCAATTAATATTATTTAAGTATTGTATTATAATATACATACACCAGATGAAATTGTATGATTTATGAATCTGTTGTTGATGCTTGGTACCTCTAACCTTCTTTTAGTCACTCTTTCCAGAGGATTATTTTCTTGATCCAAATCTTCACTTGGAATCTGTTCCTTGGACTGTATTTATCTAATTAATACATAATTATTGATATTAATAATTTACATACGCTTGATGAAACTGTAGGATTCATATATCTTTTGTTGATGCTTGGTACAGCTAACTCTCTATGAGAAACTCTTTCCAGAGGTTTAATTCCATGATTCATACCTTTAATTAGAATTTGTTCCTTCGCCTTTAAATATCTAATTAATAAATTAAATTAATTATTAATAGTATTTTTTCTTAACATACCAGTGATGAAACTGTTGGATTTATATAATGTTCCATAATGTTTGGAGCATATATCTTTCTTCGAATTACATTTGGCAACTTGATTGGAGCAATTGGTGTACTATTATTACTATTCTTTGCCATTGAAGATTCTGTTGGCATCATGAAATGTCTATCCTTTTGTTGAAGTGGCTGTTGTTGTGGTTGATTCACTTTGGCTACATGTGAAAAATCTACATTCTCTACTTTTGTAATACTAGAGTTGTATCTTGACTCTTGGAGAGCCATGATTTTGCTATAATATTTGTGTATATTTAAATAATTATTCATATTTGTTATTCTTATAAAAATGATTGATAATATAATGTGTAGATAATGATAAATCTAAAATTAATTAATTAACTGTAGATAATAAAAGATATTATTAAATAATTTGTTTAATTCTATCTTAAAACTAAAATGAGTATAGTTTAGAGTTTAAATATCAAAGTAGCTTGTAATGTTTAATTCAAATTCAAATTCAAATTGGATAACCGTTATAATATTTAAACATCAAGTATATTTTATCAAGATGAAGTTGTTGTTGAATTCGGTAACAGTTTTAGCATTGTTATATTTGCAACATATTCCAATCTGAGAACATTGGTATTTTATTACAATGAAATTCACACTATTGAAACATTTATTCATTTCTATTTGAACTTTTAATTTTTTTAAATTGTTTGAATATAATATTATATTATTCTTTATTCAATGGCAAAAGGGTTGTTATTGATGGAAATAAATACTAGTCATAGAAATACTAATAATCAAAAATGTTGACTATTATTTTGTCATCATGAGATTTGATTGGATATATTACCTCTGGAGTTAAATCAGAAAGTTTCAATTGAAGAGAGTATTGACGAATATTCTTTGGTCCATCCTTCCACTCCATGAGTTTTGATTGATCTGAATCTGGATCGTTTGAAGAAGATTCTTGAAATCTTTGAGATCTTTAGGTTGCTGCCAATTGGTAATATTTAATTCAATCTCACCATTGAGGTCATCATTGATATCATCAATTGGCTGTACTTTGAATTTAATATTTTTTACAAAATAAAATGCTCTGTGTGACAATTGTTTAAAAATTATTCTATTAATATCAGAATAAAGTTCATGTGAATTTTCAATCTTGTATAACTTCTTTTGTCCATTTCCAAAAGAATCTCTTTGTAATCATTTGTTCAATGAATTCAGAGCCAAAACACTCAAAAGAGTTAATATAATCACTAGTGTTTAGATGAATGACTTTAAAGCTGCCAATTTTAGGTGATTCAACATAGTTAATGTTTGATAAAAAATAAATATTATCAGTTCTAGAAATAGCATATAAAAGTTCATTTTGAGAGTACTCATCTGTCTTTTCAAGAACAAATCTTTAAGATAGTAAGTATTTAAGATTTATATATAAAAAGAAAGAATAATTACCTTGGTATGCCTCCCCATCTATAATATCTATTTTGAATGTTAATAAATTCTTTGTTAGGAACATTAATCATTACCCCTTTGATGTATTCGTTAATCTCTTCCCAAGTCCAGGTTGGCATTAAAAATTTATTGCTACCTCGGTCCTGTTTTTATAGGAATAAGCATTTAAATTAAACTTAACACTCTAATAATTAAAATTTTACCTTCAAATATGGTTCATAGATAGATCTTATGGGGGTGAAGAAATAAGAACAAAGGCCTTTGATGATAAAGGTGTTTGACCATCAACTAAATAATATGTTTCAGGTAAATTAATAACATACCCTAATTCCTTTCTTTCTCTCTCATATGCAACAGGTTTGTCCCCTAGAAATGTAAAGTGAATTGCCAAATAAGAGACACAGTCAAAAACAATGTCCCTTTGGCAATGGATATCTGTTCTCTTTCGCCACAAATAATAAAAGAGAAACATTGACTTTCCAATTTCTGGGTTACCTGTGACAACTGTAGCTTGAAGATTCTTCTCAGTTTTTACAATAAGTTTATAAAGGTCTTTGTATGAATCTCTTATTAATAATTTTGAGAAATTTCTAGTTGGAAAGAGATGACCATCTTTGAGTGAAAGTATGTTTGTATTTGGATCAAAAGATGCCTCCGCAAGATGTTTCCAAAAGGAAGAATAAATTGGATCAATTTGAACTAAGAAATAATTGATGGTATTGAAAAAGAAATCAAATATAACAAAAATGAATAAAGGAGAGGTAAGGAAAGATGGTAAGAAGAATAAGAAAAAGAATTGTTAGTATTGAATTCAAAATATAGATATGTGAAACTTACCAAAGGCGGAACCTATTTGTTGTTGACGCAAATGATTTAACATTCTTTCTAAAGGGTAATATTAAAATAAAAGAAAATATATGAGGAAGGGTAGTTAAACCAAATAAATGAAAAAAGATAATATTTTTAAATATTTAGTAAACATGTATAAAGATCATGAATCATGATTTATAAATTTTCCACTGGATAAAGACAATTAAAATCCAAAATAATATTGTCCCAATAAGCTTAATTACTCACAAAAATGTAATAAAATACAAATGATATTATTATTTTATCAGAAATATTAAAACCCTTACTATATTTCATACTCTGATACAAATTAATTACAAATAATGAAACCACACTATCTAAAAATCCTAATAGAGTAAAAGTAAATGTAATCTATTAAATTCATAGTATACTTGATCATGATGATCTGAGAATATTGGAATTTTATTAAAATGAATTTCAAACTATATCAGTTTTGGTTATAGATTTTCAATAGTATTAGAAAACTTGGTCAACACATAATATTGTTCTAATGATTCCAATTGAATCTCCTAACTCACCAAATGAATATGACTAGGTCAAGTACAAAGTTTATATTAAACTTTCATATTAGTTTCAATAGTAATTCCAAAGATAAAAGAAATAAATAAGTCAAAATCGTCAATTGAATTTATATTAAATACTATTTATTAATATTATGAAACAATAAACAATGTAATGGGAACTATAAACAACTTTTTCTTACAAACAACTTTAGTTGGATGATTCAAATTGGTTAACACCTAAAGGAGAAACAAAGTCCCATTTCTATTCTAATGATATTTCTTATTTATAAAATACAAATTACCTCATTAATAGCTCATAGACATAGATGTACAAACAATCACAATAAACTTCAAAGAATTCTATCTACTCCCTCACATTTTTCCTTATCTTCTAAAAACCAATCACTATGTAGTAACTAATGGTAAGTTAAATACTAAAAATACATTTTTACCAACAATATATGTGACCAATACGATCTTGAACAAATACTTTAATAAACAAAACAAGTATATCCACTTTGCAAACAGCTGTCTTTATATTGTTTTTTTAAAAATTTCATTGGTTCCAATGCTCTAGAAAGTATCATTTTGAAGAGTTTATGACTATTGGTTCTAAAATAAACGATTTCCAATTTTAGAACTATTTTATTAAACCCAATCTATACATAAACCAATCCCATATCATCTTTCATTAATTAGAATATATAGTTTACCAGTTGTTGAACAATATTGATGAGAGTCTTTGATTAATAAACTAAAGTTCACTTGCTTTTGTTATAAATCTATCTTATTTTAGAAAAAAAAAAAGTTCTCTGTTTGATATATAGGTGCTTAAACAAGTTTCCAATTTGAATTTTTATTATAACATAATTATCAATATTAACACGAGTTGTTTTAACGATATATTTTGAATTATTATTTAAGAAATAATGCTGACAATAATTGTAAATAAAATAATAGTGAATAAGTAAGGAGATAACAGATTGGAGTTGTTGGATTTGTTGTCACACTTATCTTGGTCTCCACTAATATAACATGTTAGTCCTTGGCATTGAACCATTGCTCTATCGACCCCAACCACAGAGTTGTTTGACAAGGTGATGGTACTACCACTGCAGTTAATGATATACTCAGAGCTCTCAGAGTATTCAATAAACTGTGAATTCTTGATTTGGACGCTCTGAACCCTGTTAAGAGTAATCTCAGAGTTATCATTGGATTGGCTGAATGTAGTATTGGAGAACACTGTGTTGATGATGAACTGTTGTATCGATAGGTGTCCGTAGATGTTTGAGCTGGACACTGTGTTGTTACTGAAGGTACAACCTTCAATATTGATGCTACTTGCTTCTTGGACAACGGTATAATCGGAGCTGTTAGAAAGTGTTACGGTACTGTTGATTAAGTTGACTGCGGATGTGTTTGTAAAGATTGTTTCCATGTTAAGATTTTTGCGAGAATACACTATCAATAATGTCAACTACTGAAAAAGACAGGGAGACCAAAGTGCCGAAACTTGCTACGTTAGGGAGTGTATTGGAATTTTGTTGGAATATGGAGCTTGAAATATATGAAGCTTTTATGAGATTCGAAAGAACGATTTGAGATCCAGAATTCATAGTGTTTCCAGAATAACGAACTCCATTGATGTTAAAACTTCCTCCGTTGATGAATATTACCCCATTTTGAGTTGCATTGTTCAAGTATATTTGGGTTTCATTCAAAGTAAGATCAAGGCTTTGATTGGAGTAGATAACTGCACCAAATTCAGCTTGATTGGCACCAAGCTCTGATTTTTGGATATTGATTTGTACATTATCGTAGGAGGCTCCAGATTTCACATATATAGCACCTCCATTTTGACTAGCAGTATTGGACTTGATCTTACAGTTTACAATGGAAATAGAGACATTGTTATTGGAGGAGATTTCGATGAATCCACCATTGGTAGATTTTCCATTGGCAATATATAGTCCGGACAAAACAATATTTGTTGATAAATTTTCAGTCGAATTGGAGGTTTGGATTACATTGAAGAACTGGTTACTTTGTCCCAAATCAATGAAAGAATTATCATTCAAACCTGGTGTTTGTTGAATGACAATATTGGCTCCATAAAAACTGAAGGCAGAATTATTGGATGCTGGATATAAACCAACATTCAAGGATAAGACTAAAGTTGAAGATGAATTCATTGCTGAGAATGCATTAATAGCAGAAAATATACTCCCACATGAAAATTGAGGTTCACTTCCACATATTAATGTATTATTAGTTGATTTTGGATCAACATAAACAGTAATAGAGCTCGAGTTGGCATTGCAAAAAACTATGGAAAATATAAATATGAAAAATAAATTTGATTTATTCATTCTATTAAATTATATATATTAATGATAAGAAAACTTGGATTGATAAAATTTCAAGATTAAGGTTGGTATTTATCTCATCAAATTATCAAGATTTTCAGAAAATTCATTTGCAAATTCAAGAAAACGAAAAAGAAAGATGATTTTTACTGACGACCTTCAGTGATCGGATACCAACCTTGTGGTCCAAATCCAAATTGATATTATTGAAAAAGAACACATCTTACATATATAACCTTATTAATCAGGTGTAATATCTTGGTCAACCGACCTTGAAATAAAAATAATATCTCAATGTGATGATCATAATAAAATGTATAAAATGATATTATAATATCAAGGGTTTATATTATTTGAAAATTGATGTTTAAGAGTTTTCAAATCAAGAATCTGAGTAAAAGTAAAAGTCGTTCTCCTTTTCTCATCAAGCTTGATGATTCCACCATGCATTGTTGGGGATACTAAGAGAACATGGCTCTCACTTAGGCCTAGAACCTTGAATTTTAGAATGGAGCGGACCACAGGGATGATAAATGTGATCTTGAGGAGTTGTCTAGCAATATATACGTTGATAAGAGTGTTACTCGTTAGAGAAATCTTTATTACGGAATCAGGCAGCAGAGACAGATCAAAATAAGTCTTTCCACTATATATAAATGATTTCAGTGATGGTGGGGGTGTTTGGTGTTTGAAAATCGATGCATCTCGGATGGATAATAGCTTCAATTTTATTGGAAGAACAACGTTGCACTTTGGATGGTCATTACTAATGTACAGTTTTCGTACGGTTGCAGGAATCACAATATCAGTTGAGTGGGTAGTTTTCAAAAAATAGATGGAGTTTGGTTATTGCAGTCATCAAGTTCAATTTATCTGACAAATAATTGTAAAAAAAGCAACTGCTGATTCTATCAAGATATCTTATTTGGATATTGCTTTCTTCTGAAATAGAAACAGAGATGGATTTTGTGGAGCAAGGAATACTGATAGATGGTAGTGGCCAATCCAGTGAGAGACGAGTCAAGCTCTGTGGTAGTTCAACTTTGCTTTTGTAGTGATAGCCTAGTTTCAAGGTAGTCAGAGAGGGTGGAATAATCGATTCTGTAAGTGGGGATTAAAATATCCTCCAACATCCAAGTATTGAATGGATTGTGGTAGTATTCCTGGCGCAAAGGGATGCGTATATTTGGCAAGGCATAGCTTTTGTAAGAGAAGGAGGCAGACTACCACACTCCAATTCTGTATTAAACTCTGACAAATCTCTTTTGAAAATCAGTACAAGCAGTGTTTTCGGTAGTAGATTAGGTGGTATTCTCTGGTTGAATCCAGCTCCAAGACGCAGATGGGTCAGTATAGGAGGCAGGCGAACCAGGGGCCAGTTAAAATTGAATCCAAATGTAAGTGATTCAATCAAGTCTGCTTTGTCAAATAAATTCTCGTGCAACGGTTTGTTATAGAAGTGACCTAAGTTCAGGTGGACACAGTGCGGTGGCAGTGATGATGATGGCAATGGATCTTGTTTGTCGTTGTGAATGACCACATGTGTATATTTGACAGATTGATAGGTGGGGTTGGTGTCGATTAACAAATATTTCACGTTTAATAGGATCCCTTCCTTTAATATAATGTATGTGAGCTATTGCACGGCTTCGCTGCTGAGCAAAAGATTTCAGATGCAGTGTTGAGTTGAAAAAGTAATGCACTGATAGTTGCTCATCGTCAGACTCAATCTCTGGAATCTCAAGTTTCAAATAGTGACGCATCGACCATAACCTTTTACAAGTTAGAACCATTGATATTTTTTCGACATTCTCAGTGATCCTGTCTAATATATCAACTAAAATAACATCTGAAATATCTATTAATAACATATTGTTTGGTATCAATTTAAATAAAAGTAGCACAAAAAAAACTATTACAAGTATATTTGAAAATTAGAAAGTGTCGGATAATAATTCAAAAACCATTAATTTAAATATTTAAAAACTAAACTTTCACACATTGATGTATTGTTTGCCTGCTTGATCAAAAGAAAAGAAATAACTCAAATATTGAAGTTGGGGTATTGAATAAAGTACATTATATAAATATATAGATTTATGAAAAAAAACATTTATATATTTGAAGAAATCAGGGATAAATAAAATTTGATTTTGTTTGAAAAAAGACATAAGTATAATAATAATACTTGAATCAATTTTGGTTTATTAATGTTTTTAGGAACTTGCGAAGAAAATTTCTATCATAGATTATGCACAAAAAAATAGATAAAATTTTGTTTTTTTCATTCTCTTTTTAAATAAAACTGCCCAAAATAAAAATTGCAAGGACCCACTTATGATATTTCAACCAGATCTCTCTTGGTGTTAAAAAATATAAGGCATCTTTTTTAAGATGGAAGAGTAAAACCAAATTTATTTGAAAGATAATCATCTTATTTGCAGCACCCAATAACAAGTTTGCTATCAGTTGATTTGAATAAACGAAAAGTTGTATTTTGCACAAAAATAATAACTATAATAATAATTTGTAACAAGAAATGCTTAAAGATATGATAAAGTAGAATAGAATTAGAAATAGATATAGAATATTATTTAAAAACAAATAGATAGATAAATAGATAGATAGATTGAAAATGGAAAAAGGAATTGTTGCGACAGTGTTTACTTCATTGCTTCTCATTATAAATACTGCTTGTGCTCATTATTTTTTTAATCTACCTACTGCGAAGCTATGCCAAGCATTTCTTGATATTCAGCTCGTTCTGGCTGGCGATGAATATCATTATGACCATTACCATATTTTCATATCTTGAAGGCAACATTTCATTGGTATGTGCCACCCTCATCAATCTGCTGTATATGGCAGTGGTGTTTGGATATCTCATTGTATTTGCGCAAGGCATTCGGAGGTTTCGAGTACCACCTCGTCGAGAGACTGATACCTTTTGTGCTGACGCTGCTTCCTGATCATCTATGATTTCGCAGTGTTCTATTACCAAGTCAAAGATATCCTCATACAACCAACAACCGCATCCATTAGCACACTGCTGATTCTGACGTCGATGGCTTACTTGGTGCCACTGGTTGTGTTTGTGATCTATGGCTTCAAGAGTTTGCAAAAGCTGGAGACTCTGTATGGCACACCAAAGAGACATGAGCTCCATCTCCTTGTCAAGGTTGGATTATGTGGAGTACTCTACATTATCGGCATCAATCTATTCAGTCATAAATACACGATGATCGTTATTGGTTTTATTGAATTGGCTGGATACTGTTTTCTATTTGATCATTTCACTCACGCACTGGATTCTCGGCCCATGGACTGGTTCTAATCGAAGACCAAAAGCCAAAAAGAATAGAATAAATTATATGTATATAGAATAGAATTGAATAGTATATTTTTGTAACGTATGGATTGATTATTATTTATTTAAAATGATAATACTAATAACAATACAGCGAATAATAAATATTTGGAAGCTGAAATCATTGGTGCGTTATTCAGACCATCGCCACCACCTTCGGTGGTCGAAGTTGTAGAGGATGGATTCGTTGTGGAGGGCACATTTGATCATAGCAAACTTTTTTGATTGAGTCGTATTTAAAGTTGTTGTCGCAACTACTACATACATAAACTAACCAATGGTGTTGTTGCATTTTGCGAGGATGTCAGACCCACAGATGGTTGTTGTTCGGAGCACTCGTCGATGTCTTCGCAAAGTTGTTCAGTGGCATTATATCTGAATCCCGATTGCTCAACACAATTACATTCGAAAGTACCTGGTTTGTTTACGCATATTGTTGTGTTGGTAACACCACAGGTCTGAGATGGTTCGTAGTCTTCGCATTCATTGATATCGACACAGGTGATTAACTTGTGTCTAAAAACGTAGCCATTGATACATGTACAATTGTATGTACCTTGGAGATTCTCACAGCTTCCACCTCCACAGATGGTTGCATTCACTGCACACTCGTCAATGTCATCACAATTATGAGTAGTTCTATTGTATTGGTAACCTGCATCACAAACGCTAAATAAGGATTAGTTTGATTACAAGTTACCTTTCGAAAGTACAATTACCAATAAACTTGTACTTACCATTCATATGATCCATCAGTATTATTGCAAGTGGCTTTTCCACAATCATTTGTTCCTAGCTCGCATTCGTTGATATCAAGGCAAGTCTTAAGGGTGCTGTTGTATTCGTAACCTGTTGGACAAAGACACTCGTAAAATGGGGAAAGATTGGTGGCATGTGACACATTACCACTTCCACAAATTCCTGGTGAGACCTTACATTCGTCGATGTCAATGCATTTCAAATCTGGCTTGTCTTGTTCACTTCCAGCTGGACAGGAGCACTCGTATCCTGGATTGGAGTTTGTGCAGTTCATTTCACCACAAATGGTTGGATTGACTTTACATTCATCGATATCGACACACTTCTTTTGGTTGATATCGTAGGTATACTCACTTGTACAGTTGCAGGTGTAGAATGGTGAACCAACAACATTGTTACATGTAGCGAGGGGATCAACACACAAAGTAGGATCTTCCTTACACTCGTCAACGTCGTCACAGGTCTTTGTTAGTTGGTTATACTCATATCCTTGATCACAGTAGCATTGTGTATCCACCTTGGAGTTACGACAGTGAGCGGTACCACATACGTCGGGAACGGTTGCACATTCATCAACATCATTGCACTTCTTTTCAGTGGTATTATAAGTGTAACCACTGATGCAGTTGCATCGGTAGTATGGATATCCCACCATATTGAAGCGGTAGCACTTGGATCAACACAAAATATTGGGATCGACACACACTCGTTGATGTCGTCACAGGCCTTAGTTTGTGGATTGTAGGTATATCCTGGACAGTTGCATTTGTAACTTCCAGCTGAATTAACACAAGTTGCAGATCCACAGATTCCAGGCATACTACACTCATCGATATCGTCGCATTTCATTTGAGTTTTGGTTGTATGCATAGCCACTGGCACAATTGCATTTGTAGGGTGGTTTGACTGAATGTCTCTGCACAGCTTGCCAAGGGATCAGACCACAAATGCATTTGTTAGACATGGATTCAGATCTGTAAACAATAATAATGGTTAGCACATACTACAATACACAGTCTCATGATACCACCTACATGTTTGACAGAAAGTACCGGAATAAGCAGGTAAACATTCACATTTGTTGGTTAGTCTGTTGCATGTACCATTGTTGCAATTTCCGCATGTATATGCACCAACGTATATACCGTAGACAGTATTAACGTTTTGACCTGGGTATGAGGATGGAAGGCAGATAGATTTGTTGGGGTGTGCGTTCTCCACATTCCTCCATAGTATCTTGTTCCATTATTACATCTGTAAACGACGAAATAAGGTTGTTTCAGGAGTGGCTTTTAGCAAGGTACTAGAAGAAGCGAAATCAATATCGATGCAGTTTCCAGACCATGGATAATCATTACGCAAAGCTTCGAGTCCCTGTTTCCTGATTATCTTTGCAATAGGTCATATTAATGATTCCATTTACCATTTGGACAGTAGTTGGATTGCCTTGATTTATGAACAAACTCTGCTCCTGGATATGATGATTGTAAAGCTGAGAAATTTCTTCTAGTTGAAGCATAGTTTTTATACTTTTAATTCCACAACAAAGAATACCAATCAGAGCCATTCCATTTCAATCCAATCAAATTCCAAACCAATCGATTTCAATTCAAAAGAAAACACAAAAATAAAGATTTTTATAAGTTTAAGTATAATTATTTATTATTTCTAAGAAAATAACTTACAACGGTAATATTTAAAACTTTTAATTGAATCGGATTTGTAACAACCTTTTTCTGGTGCAAAAAGGTTATTCAGGTAGGACATTGTGAACATACAATAATCGCAGCAGATAACAAAAAATACAAATACAAATATTTTTATATATATAACCTGATTTATTCATTTTCTATAATTAACTATTTATAAATAGAATAATTATTGAGGGTTTTATGATGGATTGGAGAAATAAAATCAAATTTGAACCTTTTTGATTGGTGATTTGACAAAATCACCATCAGACATGGTTCGAG
>RCNN01000463.1:0-13216 GCA_003667245.1 Heterostelium multicystogenum
TTGATCGTAGGTACATTATACAAGTAAACTCCTGTTGAAGGTTTCATTCCGTTTGTTTTTTGTGGTTGATTATTTGATCTTGGTAAGCTGCTCTGTGAAGAATATGATATCAATGATGATTAATCGATTCGATATTGCATTTAATTGATTTCATTGCTGTTGTTTCGTTGTTGTGTGTTGCTGATGATGCTGTTGGGTTTAACATAAATAGAGTGTCTACTTTGTTTCCATATATTTAGCCATTTCTTTTTGTTTTCTTTTATTTTTGTTATTACTATTATATTATTAATATTATTGTTTGTTTTGTTTAATTTACTTCTTCTTTCTGCTAATCTTTTCTTCCTATAGTGTTTTGAATTAAATATGTAAGTATGAGGCTATACAGCGAACACTTTTGTATGCTTGAAATCATGTTGATGTGCATGCACTGTCGAAATGTACCTTGAATAAAACATGCTGTTGTACTACGGGATCATATTTTCTAAGGAGTAACTTTTCTTGTGCTCAACTTGGCACTCTTTGTAGTTTGTATAGTAAAATCCAGTGTTTGCTAAACTGACCATCTTGATGATGACTGTGCTAATCTTTGTTGGTGCTGGTGCCATTCTGATGTAGTTGTCCAAGCGAAGTGTAATAATAAAATCGATCAATCAATCTATACAGCTAAAATGATCAAACAATCAAAGACGAAACTTGAATCATATCATATTTGTCGACATTTTTTTCAAAATTCCATCTGAAACTAAATTATCGAAGTTCGCTTCTCATTCATATTATTATTATTGGTAGAACCAAAACCAAAAATCAATTCATTTAAATGGCTGGTGGTGGGTTATTAATAATAACTTTTTTAAAAAACAACAAGATCGAGTTAAAAGAAACACCAACACCAACAACATTAAAAACACTAGTAGTTTCATAAATATCCACATCTCATCTCTAATATTGTTTAATTAAATAACAAAGTTGTATAGTAGTAACACTCCACACACACTCACCTCTCTCTTCCTTGCCTCTATAATCACTTCTATTATCATAAAAGATCAACAAACACAAACAAAATGGATGCCCCAAAACTGAAATCGCAAACCTTAAGCAGGTAAATATTATTAAGTCAATCATCTAACAGTAACAACAAACCCACAGCCAGCTACATAATAAATGCACTATACTGTCCCAGCCGTGGTTTGATTAAAAATTAGGTTTAGGAGTGTTACTTTTTGTTGCTGTCATTTTTTATTACTGATTTTAGATATATAAGAAAAGACTAAAACCAAGATTTATTATTAATATTATTTTATTATTATCATACATCATCAACACAATTGATTCATTCAAATTTTGTAACATTAGGAATGGCTACTATTTTAAATTTGGCAAGCTTGACAAAAGAAACAATTTCCATCAAGAAAGAGTTGGAGGATATCAGAAAGGAAGCACAAAAGTTAAATGAACAGATTCAAAAGAAGCAGCAACTCCAGCTCCAGCTCCAGCTCACAGTAGCAACTCCAGTTGCATCTGCTCCAAAGCCAACACCAGCTCCAGTCGCTTCAACACCAGCACCAAAACCAGTTGTTTCATCTGCTACACCAGCACCAAAAGCCAACTCCAGCTCCAGTTGCTGCCACTTCCAGCTCCAAAACCAACTCCAGCTCCAGTTGCTGCTAACCCAGCACCAAACCAACTCCAGCCCCAGTTGCTGCCACTCCAGCTCCAAAACCAACCCCAGTAGCTGCTACAACCAGCACCAAAACCACCACCCAACCCAGCTCCAGTTACTAAGACAGCATCTCCAGCATCACCAAAGGTTGGAGCTACTCTCCAAGGACCAAACCCACAAATTAAAGTTATTGTTGATGCAGTTAAAGACAGAGCAAAGAAGGATAAGACTTTGGATCCAGCTAAACTCGAACAATATTTGGATGACGCTGATTTCTTGGTTGTTCTCTTCACAACCAAAGCCGATTTCAACACAGTTACCAAAATGGAAGCAAGATTCCAAGAAGAAAGAAGTTGGATTATATTAAAAGTCATATAGTAATAGTATAAAACAAACAAAATCAACTGTAACAACATCTATAGCAGCAATCTGCAATCAACAAAGCAATAACTGTACTTTAGTTAGTCAAGAAAAAAAAGCAAAAATGAAGTCAATCATATCCAAACACTGCATTTCATTCAATAAACTCAATAGAATACAAGTGTGTACTTTGGTTAACTCCTAGTACTATCAATCAATAAACCAATATTATAGAACATCATTAGTATTACTATTATTGATTGATTGATGTTATATGAATCTATCTGTTAGTCTTTAGGTTTGTTGTGTGTTTAAAGAGCAGCAACGGTGATCACCCTTTTAATGAAAATTTTTCAATAGTTGCTTGGCAGTGGTCATGTTCAGTGACAATTTTTATGCGTGAGATCAAGAGTGTATCTGATATCTCATTATCTCTATCACCCAAGAATATCGGTGATATCCTATTCAAATATTAGTATCCCTCATCTGTATATATCAATCTGTACATATAGTATTAAAATATAGTAAAAAATGAAGTTAGTAAGGTAATATCAAAAACATCATATTTTGTATGAGCACTCTCATAGTAAATAGTATAGATTCAGTAGAATGATGAGAGTGCTTGTTCTTAGACAGTCTTTGATAAATACAAGAATGAATGAATGACTAATGGTGATAAATGAAACTTTTATAGATTTTTAATGAAACTGCACAATGAAACAGTTACAATCGAATTAAAGAATGGAACTATTGTTCATGGTACAATTTCAGGTGTTGATGTCAGCATGAACACTCATTTAAAGACAGTAAAGCTGACGCTTAAAGGAAAGAATCCAATCAATTTAGAATCACTGAGTATCAGAGGAAACAACATTAGATATTATATTTTACCAGAGTCTTTGAATTTGGGAACTTTGTTGGTAGACGATGCACCAAAGAAACCAAAGAAGAAAGCACCAACTACAGGTAATTACGAGATAATCATATAAAATATAAAAGCATTGTTATAAAATATTAACTCAATTTTCTTTTACAGAAAAAGCACCAAGCGGATCATCACGTGGCAGAGGTGGAATGCGTGGCAGAGGTGGTATGCGTGGTGGTAGAGGTGGTATGCGTGGAGGAAGATAAAGGTGAAACAACAGATTTACGAAAAAAAAAACAACAACAAAAAAGAAACAAACAAATTTATATATTAAATAAAAGAGACATGAACAGTTTATCTTGTCTCTGATATCGATCCCCTTAACCTACTACTATCATATACAACCGATATTAGATATGAACAATACAAGCAACACAACAATATCATCAACAACAACAGCAGCAGCAGCATCACAGTTACAGATTATGTCAGTTAACAATGACACCTGTATTTATCAATAATAGGCTTAATAATAAATAATAGATAAATTAATTAATTAATTCAACGAGAAAGTAATTCGATAACTTGAACAACAACAGCAAGCAATGTGAAACATAACATTTTGAGAGATTCAGATATTAGTGTTCTATAATCTAACTTTACTTTTTGTGTAAGTAAGTACAGTTTTTTAGGTTTAACAAATATTCAAATAAATGAATATGAAATATAATATCAGTAGTAGAAGTTGATGAATGTACATTATGTCAGTTTATTTTTGTTTTATCATTGCATAGATCTAATCTAGTAGTATTATTACTTATTGTAATAGTGAATTCAAGTAAACAATTTAAATTTAATTGTTATTTTATGCGTCAATATTAATTCATAGAGACGATTTATTCGGTGTGTTATGCTAATCTGCTGGAAAAATGATGTTAATAGCAAAAAGCTCATTGTGGCACAATGGAGCTCCACTTGCCACAATCACAGATTTTAGGTATAATTTAAGACAATCTCAACCTGAAGAATATCCTATGTACTGCCATGAAGATGTATGTCTTATTTTTGGTGATGTAAATCTCCTTGTATTGTACCCCCCCTTGCATCTTAATTGAATTTCCATCAATGAATTCGATCAAAAAGCAAAAGACATTCATTGTTGGGTTGTGTGTGTGGCAGTGGAATCACAGTTGTGGTGGATATCAATAGCTATCATACCATGAACATTATGGCAGCAGTTATATTTATTTGAATGCTAGTTGTGGTGTCCACTGCAAAAATTGATGATATTAGATTGTATTAAATCAATCGCGATTGAACTATAAAGGAAATAGTTATTAAGACTCCCCCCATCTAGGACATGTCCCAAGACAGGGTGAAGGTTGATCAATAATTTTTGATGCGTGGTGGTTGGACTGTTAAATTGTCATTATACTTTTATTTAAATTAATTTAATTGATTTGTCAGCAGAACTTGGTTTTTTTCCTAATTTTTTGTTTGTGCAAATCAAATTAAATGAATTGTAATGATGATTTTGCCTTGGATCAATGCCAAAAAAAATAACATTCAGGATAAATATAGTTAACACCAAGCTGTTAAAAAAGTTTTAACATCATTGTAGAATAACGAATTGGGCAACATTTTCATCTTTTTTTAATTTATAGTGTCAGGACTGCCCATCGTATTCGTTATCATCGGTACGCAAAAATACATTTTAAATATATTTCATTTGCAGTTTGACTGATTGAAAAGATGTTGTTGTTATTGTTGTTGTTTCAACAAAAACAAATTTTCTTTTCCAAAAAATCAACTGCAATGGTTTATTTGACAATTATTATTTACTTTAAAAGTTTATTAATAGTTTTCAAATGGAAAAGATGGACCGATTTCCTTTTTAAGACTCATTTTCGAAAATTAATATCAATAAGTTGGGTGATTATTTTTTCTCTAATTTGCACAACCACAGTCGAGAGACTCTACCTTAAAACGAGGTTATGCTCTTCGTCTGTTTCCTATCTTAATTGAAATTCTGTGAGTTGTTTAAATTTCCTAATTTGTAATAAATTAATTTAAGTGAATTCAAAGGTCATAGTAGCAATTTTTTGATTCCATTATGATAAAACTATCATAGCAACAACCACACTGATAGGCTAACTTCTGAATCTAAATGAAAATCAAAAATCCTCAAGAGCTATCTTCATATGTCTTTAATCTCCTTCAGGAGCATCCATAAAGGATTATTTTTTTGTAAAAAGAAAAAAAAAAAAACAAAACAAACTAACAAGCAAGGAAATAAAAAGTAATACTTTAAAGCAGAAATTAATCTGACATATTTTATTATTATTACATTTCAACAACAACAACACCAACACCAACAACCAACAATATTTGGTACAATTTATATATATTATTAATTTATATTATTTTTGAATACAAATAATTCCAAAATCACTTCACCTCATATCTCTACCTTTCAAGTTGAACATTTAAGTCAACCTGTTTTAAATTTAACCATCAAAAAAACCTCCACAATTCATCAGTTATATCCAACTATCTAAAATTAAAATTGTAATTACAAACTGAATATCTAATATTCTTTGTAAAATTCAACTATCTTTAAGAAAGTTGGTCCAGGTTAGGACCTTGTCTTAATTTCATTTTTGTCAAAAATAATAATCTTTAAAATTTATAATAATTCGAATTCCTAAATTAACTTGTGTACCAAAACCAACTCTTAATTTTAGTACTTTGAATAAAAACCACTGCAATACGAATAATTTTAGTATTTTGTTCAGTTCCCAATTACACAATCTAATAAATATCTATCTATTAGTAATTATATAACTTTATATAAAATAATATTAATTAAATCATATAATCTAGAGTTTAAAGTGATTTTATATATTGATTATATTTATACTTTAAGTTCTTTCTACATGATTTCATTATTATCTATATATGTTTAAATTAAGATTCTTAACATTGTTGTTCTCAATACCATAAAAGTTTTTGCCATAAATAACTTGAACTTTTATTACATTTGTTCCAAAATTAGAATCTTTATTATAATTACTTTTCAGTATCATTTCAGTCCAATCTTAATCAAATCAATTAATACTCTTTAAAAAAAAATCAAACTAGATATAAAATAATTTATATATTTATCTGTAAATTAATTTCATTTCCAAATCAACCAAAAAACAAAAACAAACAAAAACACTTATAAATCAAAGAAAATAAATAATTCCAAAGTTTATAAATCAAGTAATCAGGAAATTCAAAAATTATTAAAAAACAATCTATAAGAGTATAAGAGTTTTGACAAAGATATCTCTCTTTAGAATTCGAATCCCTACTATTCAGTAAATAAGGTATGTAAAAATCTGTTATAATCAAATGGCCTAATGAGCCATCATCAATCATCATACTATAAAAAAATCATAAGGTTACAACTGTCTAAAAGGAATGTCATGGTTTGTTGTTAATTTTAGGTTCATTGGTTGCAAATGCGATGTCAATGTTGAAAACCACTTCTTGACCTATTTAAAAACAATTTCCATAAATGGAAACCAAACTGCATTTTTTATTGTTTTTGTTTGAAGTTAACCTTGCAGTTGTATGGTCCAATTTCTTTCCACTTCTGACGAAAAAAAAATTCAATCTACGATAAATTTTGGTTTTTAAAATATTAAATATTTATTTATAATAATAATTTAAGGATTTTCTCCAACAGTAGTTTTTTAAATATTAATCAGAAATAACTTGAAGATTTAAATATTATTTTATATACTTTTCATACATATCAATATTTATTTATTTATATATGGCAGTAAGATTTGCTAATATATCTTTCATCTTAAATACTATCCACATTAATAGGAACCAAATATAATTCAATTAAAAGCTACTGAAAATACCATCTAAAATTATAATAGTATTTTTTTAATTTTACCTATAATTCTGGAAAAATCAAATATATAATATAATATTATCTTTTCTTTTTATCTTTTCTTTTTATTTAAATTTCTTTTTGTAATATAATAGATTATCCAAATATATATATATATATATATACAAAAAACTATTAGTATATTTTGTGTTTTAACTGGATAGTTAAAATTTTGTTGAAAAATAACAATATCTAACTTATCCTAGAATGAAAAAAGTACAATCAAATAAAGTTTGTTCAACCTTCACTGACAGTCCAGTAACCAACTTTCCAAAATCAATAGACATTTTTTCATCTTCAAATTCTCTAGACTTAAATAATAGTCCTTCATTTATTAATACTTCTTTTAGTGATATCGATACAATTAACATTGGAAAATATAACACTACTACCAATAATAACAAAAACGATATAGATAGTCTATCATCACCAAACATATTGTTTAGAAATATTACACTGGATCATACATTTTCTCCACCAATCCCTCTGTCAAAAGAAACTCGAAAGAGAAAAATGTCTTCTCCATCCAGCTCACCGTCAATGAACAAGACAAAAAGTCCAATCAACCTATTTAAACAAACATGACTTGCCAGATGATTTTACCCCATTCATTGCCAAGGAGACATCCAGCCGTGACACAGAGATTAAGCGCCTACCAACTATGTTTGACGATATCGACCTTTCCAAAGCCCACGGTATAATGAATTCTCCCTCATCTGCAGAATCTACACCAAGATTCCATATGAATGAAGTTAAGAAGAACCTATTTTTTTGGCTACATCTCCGAACGATTCTTTCAACTTGAATCATAATTTGACATCTTCATCAGCCTCAACTGCTTCTTGTTTCTCAATGGATCACAGTGCAAATAGTATTCAAATTGATAACTCCAAAAATAACAATTTCAGCACTTCATCACAACCAGGAGTACCAATAACAGTTTTCCCCAACAAAAAATAACCGAACACCAGTTGGAAATACTAAGCTCTGGCAATCATCATCGAGTGTCAATTCTATTGTTGATTTGTTTGAAAAACCAATCTCAAATTATTGATTCACTTTCTTTGATGGTTTCTCCACCAAGAATTGAAAAGATGACTATCAATGACTTGGAGAACGAACACCTGAAAATGGAGTTGTCCGAAAGAATCAAAAAAGTCAAAGAAATACAACACAGTCCTCGAGCTAGAAAGAGCACTTATGTTTGAGCCAAGATGCCACTGTGTCCATTGTCACAACTACAACCAGCCCATGATTTCATCCGATAATATGAGTCAAAAGACTCTATTCGAACTAAAGTCTGCTTTAAAAACATTTAGAGTAAGTAGTACTAAATTATTTCAATATTCAACAATCATGGAATAAATATTAATAATATTTCTAGGATGGAGATTTCTCAATTAGATTGTCGTCCAATGACTGTTCCGGTATTGGAAAAGATATAATCGAAATGTTTAATGATGCTGTTGCACTCTGTGACTCAATGGCCAAGGAGTTTACACGTGTTGGTAATCAAGTCGGTAAAGAAGGTAATACCATGGACAGAGCCCTTTTGCCAGAAGCCAATGGAAGTTGGAAATTCTGTATTGATTTGGTCAACAACACTGATTGGTGACATGGTCCAGCCAACCGAAGAATTGTAAGAGTAATGGTTTCGTAGCCAAAGGTGATTTGTCACAAACCATCAAGATGGAGTACGGATCCGGAAAGCAATTGAGAGGAGAATTCCTTCGAATTGCCAAAGTTGTAAATAACAATGGTTTCTCAACTTAAGAGTTTCAGTTCTGAAGTAACTCGTGTTGCTCGTGAAGTAGGAACTGAAGGAAAACTTGGCGGTCAAGCTGTTGTGCCAGAGTAGATGGAATTTGGAAAGACTGACCGACAATGTAAATACTATGGCATCCAATTTGACAACCAAGTAAGAGCCATTGCCAATGTAACTACAGCCGTAGCTAGTGGTGATTTGTCAAAGAAGATCACACTTGATGTCAAAGGTGAGATTCTTGAGCTCAAGAAAACTATCAATACAATGGTTGACCAGTTGAACTCCTTTGCATCTGAAGTAACTCGTGTCGCTCGTGAAGTAGGAACCGAAGGTAAATTAGGCGGTCAAGCCCAAGTCAAAGGTGTTGATGGAGTCTGGAAAGATCTGACCTACAATGTAAACACAATGGCTGCCAATCTCACGGGTCAAGTAAGAGCAATCGCTGAAGTAACTACTGCAGTTGCTTGTGGTGATCTATCCAAGAAAATTACTATTGATGTAAAAGGTGAGATCTTGGAGCTGAAAAACACCATCAAACAATGGTTGATCAGCTCAATTCTTTTGCATCTGAAGTAACTCGTGTGGCCCTGGAAGTCGGTACCGAAGGAACACTAGGTGCCAAGCCGAAGTAAAGGGTGTCGATGGAGTCTGGAAAGATTCTGACTATAATGTAAATATTATGGCAGCCAATCTGACGGACCAGGTAAGAGAGATCGCTTTGGTTACTACCGCGGTAGCTACTGGCGACCTTTCTAAGAAGATCAATCTCGATGTCAAAGGTGAGATTCTCGAGCTCAAGAACACTATCAATTACAATGGTTGACCAGTTGAACTCCTTTGCATCTGAAGTAACTCGTGTCGCTCGTGAAGTAGGAACACAAGGAAAGCTTGGTGGTCAAGCTCAAGTCAAGGGTGTAGGAGGAGTCTGGAAGGACTTGACCTACAATGTAATACTATGGCTGCCAATCTCACGGTCAAGTAAGAGCCATTGCTGAGGTTACTACTGCAGTAGCCTGTGGTGATCTGTCCAAGAAAATTACAGTAGATGTAAATGGTGAAATTCGTCAGCTCAAGGAGACCATCAATACAATGGTTGACCAATTGAACTCATTCGCTTCTGAGGTAACCAGAGTAGCTCTAGAAGTAGGTACCGAAGGTAAAACTGGTGGTCAAGCTCAAGTCAAAGGTGTTGGTGGTGTCTGGAAAGATCTGACCTATAATGTAAACACTATGGCTGCCAATCTCACGGGTCAAGTAAGAGCCATCGCCGAAGTTACCACTGCAGTAGCGAGTGGTGATTTGTCAAAGAAGATCACACCTTGATGTCAGGGGTGAGATTCTCCAACTCAAGATGACTATCAATACAATGGTTGACCAGCTTTTCTACATTTGCAGCAGAGGTAAACTCGTGTTGCAGGAGAAGTAGGTACCGAAGGAATACTCGGAGGACAAGCCGAAGTGAAAGGTGTCGGAGGTGTCTGGAAAGACTTGACCGACAACGTAAACACGATGGCTGCCAATCTCACTGGACAGGTAAGAGCCATTGCCGAAGTCGCAAAGTCCGTAACCAAAGGTGACTTTACCAGAGTCATTTCTGTAGAGGCCAAGGTGAGGTTAACATTCTAAAGGCCATCATCAATGAGATGATTCATTAACCTCAAGGAGACCACAATTAAAAAACACCTTGGCCAAGGAAGCTGCCGAAGCTGCATCAAGAGCCAAATCCGATTTCATGGCAACAATGTCCCATGAGATTAGAACTCCAATGAATGGTATCATTGGTATGACAGATCTAACATTGGATTACCGAATTGAATGCCGAACAAGAGAATACTTAACAATGGTGCAATCATCTGCCGCATCACTCTTAACTATCATCAATGATATTCTTGATTTCAAAAGGTAATTAACACATCTCTAGATTCTTATAATAACACCCTCTAACATACTTACCATTCCATAGATTGAAGCAGGAAGACTTGAATTAACAAGAGTGACTTCTCACTTAGAACCATTCTATATGAAACCCTAAAGACCCTGGCATGGAGATCTCACCAAAAGGGTTTGGAGATTATTTGTGATATTGTAACCAGATACCCCTGACCATTTGATTGGTGACCCAGGTCGTTTGCGTCAAATCGTAACCAACTTGGTCGGTAATGCCATTAAGTTTACTGCTGAAGGAGAGGTATCTCTCACTGTTAAGCTTGAGGACCTAACCAACGGTGAAGTTACTCTTGCTTTCTCAGTTGCTGACACTGGTATCGGAATTCCTGCGGAGAAGCTTCACTTGATCTTCGAAGCTTTCTCACAAGCCGACGGTTCAATTACCAGAAAATATGGAGGAACCGGTCTTGGTTTGACTATCTCCACTCGTCTTGTTTGAACTCATGGGTGGAAAGCTTAAGGCAGAGTCCATTCCAGGAAAAGGTAGCAGATTCGACTTCATTGCCAAATTCCCATTGGGTGCAGTCACTGAAAACTCCAAGATCATGTTGAAGGATGTCAATACACTTATCATTGACGACAACAAGTCTACTAGACGTGTATTACACCAGATGTTGTCAGAGTATGGTGTATCAGCCGATACCACCGACAGCCAAGACTCGGCCTTCCAAATGCTCAGAGAAGCCGCCATGAAGAAACAGCCATACGAATACATCTTCATGGATGCCCAACTTAATGGAAAGATGGATTCCTTGTCGCCGAAGCAATCAAGCAAGATCCATCGTTCGGACAAGCCACCATTATCATGTTGATATGTGGTAGCGGTCAACGTGGGGACCCAGAAAACAGAAGCGCAGTAATCTCTGGATACCTCTCCAAACCTGTATCCCCAGTTGAGATGCTTGAGGTTATTCAGTGCAGCACCAAACCATCGTTCAAAACAAACTTCAACAAATCACCCGTGAGATTCCACAACCAGCTCCAATCCAATCCGAAATCCTGTTGGCCGAGGACAATGTCGTTAATCAGAGATTGGCCATTCGTCTACTTGAAAAGATTCGGTCATAAAGTTACCCTTGCAGAAAATGGTCTCCAGGCAGTTGCTGCCATCAGAGATGAAAGACTTTGATCTCATTCTCATGGATGTTCAGATGCCACACATGGGTGGATTCGAGGCCACCAGTACCATTCGTATCCGTGAGAAGGCGATGAACAAGCATACTCCAATCATAGCCATGACAGCACATGCACTCCAGAAGGACAAGGAGAAGTGTCTCAATGCAGGTATGGACGACTATCTCTCTAAGCCAATCAATCCAGATCAGCTTCGTGCTGTCATCGAAAAGTATCTTGGGAACCCTCCTCCAGTACAGCCACCTGCATCACCCCCGCTGACTCCAACCTAAGTGTCAAAGCGCAGCAGTTTCTCCAAGAGTATCAGTGCATCATGGACGAAGGAACAGAGCCATCAACTCAAACAATCCTGATAAGCTTTGCAGCGAGGCCCGACGACTACGGTTCTACGTCTCACACTTTAGCTCCGATATTGAAAGAGTGATACGCGAACTCGAAACCATCTCTAAGGACTACAGAGACTTAGAGAATGCTCGTTCCATCAGAAAGAGAATTGAAGCAGAAAATCAACAGACTCATTTCCTATCATAACCAATCTTGCAAGTCTCCAAAGAACTAAAAAACAAAACAGCAACAACAAAGTTCAATGCTTAGCAAATCTCAATCCCTCCCCCCTGAAAACTTTTACAACAACTAAAATTCATTGGCTAAATGAATCATATATATAATATATATTTAAAGTATAAAATTACAATATTTCAAACATATAATAAAATCAAAAAATATATAAATTTATTTAAAATCAAAACTACATTATCTTAACCTTATCTTTTCTTTATTTCTCTCTCCCTTAACTTTTACAATAATAATAAATTTTTGAGTCTTTTTAAATATTTTTTTTAAATTTTGTATAAAAATTTTATTAATTTTTTTTGACCTTCCTAAGTTGTGAGTCACAACTTAAAGTTATCATCAAGTTCACTAAAAAGTTTTATTTTATATTATTTTTGTTTTATATTGTAGAATTTAAACAGATTAGATTATATAGAAAACAAAAGAATGAATAGATCAACTATCTGTAGTTTTATTGCTTCTGGCATTATGCTATTCAATATTCATATTCATTCATGTTTGAAGTCAGACCTGCCGATGAGAAATGTATAACTGTGAATACAGAAGAGATACTTTGGTTAAGGGTAGCTTTGAGGATATCTCAGATAAGCTATCAAAGAACCTCGCTTACCCAACTGAATTGGTTGCTCAAAGGCTGCAAATGAGATTCTATGTATTTTGAACAGCAATATCACAACTATTACACACCAATCAAACCACATCAATATTAATCATCCTTTCAAATGTATTTACTTTTAGATTCGTTGATTCACAAAAACTCAATTGTATTCAGCAATCAAGATGCCAGAACTGGAAACTTTGCTTTCACTGCTCATGGGCTGGTGAATATTATTATTGTTTCTTGGATTCATACAGATCCCGTAGGCTATCATAAATAGCAACCCAACAATATCAACACAACAACATCATCATCAGCGATAGATAATCCATCTAGAAAAAATAGATTAGAAGATCTTGATAGAG
>RCNN01000464.1:0-22049 GCA_003667245.1 Heterostelium multicystogenum
CAAAGTAGATGTGAGCAAGGAACAGGTGCTCGAACAACCAGCGCGCCACCAGGCTTTCCCGGGCCCCGGGCTGGTTGAAACAGGGTTTTCCCATTGCTGCACTTGCAAGGCTTCCTTGGCACTCGGGGCCAGGCCTTGTTCGTCGATCGGTGCGCCGGAGGCCAGCCAGCGTTGCAGGGTCTGGTACTGCTGGTCGGTCAGGCCGGTGACGGCGAGGGGCATGCCTTCCTTCGGGTGGTTACCTGCGTAGGCGTTGAACTCCCCCGGCATCGGGCAGGTGTTTTCGCGGCTCAGGCCCAGCACGATGTCGTCGGGCAGCTTGGCGTTGGGCGCAAGCGGCGCGTTATGCCCCAGCTCCAGCATGCGCGCCATCAGTGCGGCCTGGCTGCCCCTGGGCGTCGAGTACCGAGTAGAAAATCCTTTTGCTGCCAGGCGGCTTTTGCCGAAGGCGTCATAGAACAAACGGGTGGGCTGGCTGGCCTGGCTGCGCTCGCCGTCGTACACCGGCACCTTGGTCGCGCCACGTGCGGCGCCTTCGGCACTGCCCAGGTTGAGCTGGCAGGCCGAGTCGTAGCAGGCGTGGCAGGCCACGCATTTCTCGGTGAAGATCGGCTGGATGTCACGGGTATAAGAGATCGCCGGGGCGGGACCTTCTGCTGTGCGGTGAGGGCGAACAGCGCAAACGCGGCGCTGACGATGAGGCGAAGTGACATGTTTCCGGTCCCGATTCAATGCGTGCAGTGAAAAACCCGTCGATTCTACCGATGTAACGCCCCCGCCAAACATGAGCGATATTCATGCAATCCCTGCACATGCTCTAAAAGCGCACAGGTTTGTTATGATCTTCGCCCTCCGTAATACCTGACCAGAGTAGTCCCATGCCCGATCGTAGCGCTCGTCTGCAAGCCCTCCACCAAGCCCTCAAGGAACGCATCCTGATCCTCGACGGCGGCATGGGCACGATGATCCAGAGCTATAAACTGGAAGAGCAGGACTACCGTGGCAAACGCTTCGCCGACTGGCCGAGCGACGTCAAGGGCAATAACGACCTGCTGGTAATCACCCGTCCGGACGTGATCGGCGCATCGAAAAAGCCTACCTGGATGCCGGCGCCGACATCCTGGAAACCAACACCTTCAACGCCACGCGCATTTCCATGGCCGACTACGGCATGGAAGACCTCGCCTACGAATTAAAACGTAGAAGGCGCGCGCCTGGCGCGCAAGATCGCCGACGCCAAGACCCTGGAAAACCCGGCCAAGCCGCGCTTCGTCGCCGGGGTGCTCGGTCCGACCAGCCGTACCTGCTCGCTGTCGCCCGACGTAAACAACCCGGCTACCGCAACGTGACCTTCGATGAGCTGGTGGAAAACTACACCGAAGCCACCAAAGGCCTGATCGAAGGCGGCGCCGACCTGATCCTGATCGAAACCATTTTCGACACCCTCAACGCCAAGGCCGCGATCTTCGCCGTACAGGGCGTGTTCGAAGAATTGAACGTCGAACTGCCGATCATGATCTCCGGCACCATCACCGACGCCTCCGGCCGCACCCTGTCGGGCCAGACCACCGAAGCCTTCTGGAACTCGGTCAGCCACGCCAAGCCGCTGTCTGTGGGCCTGAACTGCGCACTGGGCGCGAGCGAGCTGCGTCCGTACCTGGAAAGAGCTGTCGAACAAGGCCAACACCCACGTTTCCGCCCACCCGAACGCCGGCCTGCCCAACGAATTCGGCGAGTACGACGAACTGCCGTCGGAAACCGCCAAGGTCATCGAAGAATTCGCCCAGAGCGGCTTCCTGAACATCGTCGGTGGTTGCTGCGGTACCACCCCGGGCCATATTGAATCCATCGCCAAGGCGTGGCCGGTTACGCACCGCGCCCGATCCCGGACATTCCGAAAGCCTGCCGCCTGTCGGGCCTGGAACCGTTCACCATCGATCGCAGCTCGCTGTTCGTCAACGTCGGCGAGCGCACCAACATCACCGGTTCCGCCCGCTTCGCCCGCCTGATCCGTGAAGACAAACTACACCGAAGCCCTGGAAGTCGCCCTGCAGCAGGTGGAAGCCGGCGCCCAGGTGATCGACATCAACATGGACGAAGGCATGCTGGATTCGAAGAAGGCCATGGTGACCTTCCTCAACCTGATTGCCGGCGAGCCGCGACATCTCCCGCGTACCGATCATGATCGACTCCTCCAAGTGGGAAGTGATC
Organism: Heterostelium multicystogenum; assembly: GCA_003667245.1. Lineage (NCBI taxonomy): Eukaryota > Evosea > Eumycetozoa > Acytosteliales > Acytosteliaceae > Heterostelium > Heterostelium multicystogenum. Next base: position 2,212 of record RCNN01000464.1, read on the forward strand.
GAGGCCGGCCTGAAGTGCATCCAGGGTAAGGGCATCGTCAACTCCATCAGCATGAAGGAAGGCGTGGGAACAGTTCATTCACCACGCCAGGCTGTGCAAGCGCTACGGCGCGGCGGTAGTGGTGATGGCGTTCGACGAAGCCGGCCAGGCCGACACGAAGCGCGCAAGAAAGAAATCTGCAAACGCTCCTACGACATCCTGGTGAATGAAGTCGGCTTCCCGCCGGAAGACATTATCTTCGACCCGAACATCTTCGCGGTCGCCACCGGTATCGAAGAGCACAACAACTACGCCGTCGATTTCATCAACGCCTGTGCCTACATCCGCGACGAGCTGCCGTATGCGTTGACCTCCGGCGGCGTGTCCAACGTGGTCGTTCTCGTTCCGTGGCAACAACCCGGTGCGTGAGGCCATCCACTCGGTGTTCCTGCTGTATGCGATCCGCAACGGCCTGACGATGGGATCGTCAACGCCGGCCAGTTGGAGATCTACGACCAGATCCCGGCCGAGCTGCGTGACGCGGTGGAAGACGTGGTGCTCAACCGCACCCCGGAAGGCACCGACGCCCTCCTCGCCATTGCCGACAAGTACAAGGGCGACGGCAGCGTCAAGGAAGCCGAGACCGAAGAATGGCGCGGCTGGGAAGTCAACAAGCGCCTGGAACACGCGCTGGTCAAGGGCATCACCACCCACATCGTCGAAGACACCGAGGAATCCCGGCAGTCGTTCGCGCGCCCGATCGAGGTGATCGAAGGCCCGCTGATGTCCGGCATGAACATTCGTCGGCGACCTGTTCGGCGCCGGCAAAATGTTCCTGCCCCAGGTGGTGAAGTCCGCCCGGGTGATGAAGCAGGCCGTGGCCCACTTGATCCCGTTCATCGAGCTGGAAAAAGGCGACAAGCCGGAAGCCAAGGGCAAGATCCTGATGGCCACGGTGAAGGGCGACGTGCACGACATCGGCAAGAACATCGTCGGCGTGGTGCTGGGTTGCAACGGCTACGACATCGTCGACCTGGGCGTGATGGTCCCGGCCGAGAAAAATCCTGCAGGTGGCCAAGGAACAGAAGTGCGACATCATCGGCCTGTCCGGGCTGATCACCCCGTCCCTGGACGAGATGGTGCACGTCGCCCGCGAGATGCAGCGCCAGGATTTCCACCTGCCGCTGATGATCGGTGGCGCCACCACTTCCAAGGCCCACACGGCCGTGAAGATCGAGCCCAAATACAGCAACGACGCGGTGATCTACGTCACCGACGCCTCCCGCGCCGTGGGCGTGGCGACGCAATTGCTGTCCAAGGAATTGAAGCCGGCATTCGTCGAGAAAACCCGCCTGGAATACATCGACGTGCGCGAGCGCACCTCCAACCGCAGCGCGCGCACCGAGCGCCTGAGCTACCGGCCGCCATCGCCAAGAAGCCGCAGTTCGACTGGAGCAGCTACACGCCGGTCAAGCCGACGTTTACCGGCGCCAAGGTGCTGGACAACATCGATCTCAACATCCTGGCCGAGTACATCGACTGGACACCGTTCTTCATCTCCTGGGACCTGGCCGGCAAGTTCCCGCGCATCCTCACCGATGAAGTGGTGGGTGAAGCGGCGACGGCGCTGTACGCCGACGCACAGGAAATGCTCAAGAAGCTGATCGACGAAAAACTCATCAGCGCCCGCGCGGTGTTCGGTTTCTGGCCGACCAACCAGGTGCAGGACGATGACCTGGAAGTCTACGGCGATGACGGCCAGCCGATTGCCAGGCTGCACCATTTGCGCCAGCAGATCATCAAGACCGACGGCAAGCCGAACTTCTCCCTGGCCGACTTCGTCGCGCCCAAGGACAGCGGCGTAACCGACTACATCGGTGGCTTTATCACCACCGCCGGCATCGGTGGCCGAAGAAGTCGCCAAGGCCTACCAGGACGCCGGCGATGACTACAACTCGATCATGGTCAAGGCCCTGGCCGACCGCCTGGCCGAAGCCTGCGCCGAGTGGCTGCACCAGCAAGTACGTAAGGAACACTGGGGTTACGCCAAGGACGAAGTGCTGGATAACGAAGCGCTGATCAAGGAGCAGTACAGCGGTATCCGCCCTGCCCCGGGTTACCCGGCGTGCCCGGACCACACCGAGAAGGCCCAGTTGTTCCAGCTGCTGGACCCTGAGGCCCAGGAGATGCACGCCGGCCGCAGCGGCGTGTTCCTGACCGAGCACTACGCGATGTTCCCGGCAGCGGCCGTCAGCGGCTGGTACTTCGCTCACCCGCAAGCGCAGTACTTTGCGGTGGGCAAGATCGACAAGGACCAGGTCGCCAGCTACACCGCCCGCAAGGAGCAGGACCTGAGCGTGACCGAACGCTGGCTGGCGCCGAACCTGGGTTACGACAACTAAGTTGTGGCGCGCTGGCCCGGGCGTCCAGCCGGCTGAGCGCCCGGGTCAGATCCCCAGATCCCTCCTCGCCCGTCCCGAAAGCCTGAGCGCCAGTGCCTGTTGCTCGGCAAGGTTTTCGGTGTCCAAGGCTGCGACTTCGCTCAGGTATTGGGCGCTGAGGTCCGGGTGAAGCTCCTCGAGGGCATCTACCTTGACCTGATGCGCCTGGGCCAACACCGAAAACTCTTCCGGGTACAGCTTCTGCAAGTAGCTGACCCAGTACGGGCGCTTGACCAGCTCTTGCATAAACACCGGAGTACTCTCTCTGGCCATAATGGCGGCATACGCCTGATCGATGTTGGCCTGGGTCACCCGGGACAGGTTGCGGTACAGCATGGTGGACGGTTGGTGAGGCAGATCCAGGCGCTCGGCCAGGCCAATGCGATAGGCCAGGCGAATTTCCGCCGGGTCGATGCCAGGGCTGCGGTTGATCGCCTCGCCAGCAATGCGCTCCGCTTCATCGAGACGGATCATGCGCCGGGCCAGGTTGAACAGCGTGGTGCCTTCCTGCCCGGGTGCGAGGGCCCTCAGGGCCTTGAACTCATACACGCTGACTTCAAGATCACTGAACAGGAGGATCCAGCCGTCACCACAGGTAGCCCTTACCCGCATCGCCCGGGCCTGGCCAAAATAGTTGTTCGCGCAAGTGCGGGTATTGCTCCGCCGCCTCAAGCACCGCCCACACCCGGCGAGTCAGGTCGGCGCGGTCGTGCAAGAAATCCTGGGCGTTCTTCAACTGGGAAATGATGTAGAAAAAATCCTCGCTGTTTTCGGCCTGCTTGAGCACGCTCCATACCCGGTGGCGGGCCGAATCGGCGGCAATACCCGAGAACCATTGGGCCTTTTGTTGTTCCGGGGTCAAGAGTTCAGGGTGGATGTCCGACCCGGAGCTGCTATCGGTACTGTGGTACCCCTCCAGTGCGTCTTCCAGTTCCTCGGCGGAAAATCCCAGGCCACAATCGGTCTGCTGCTGGTAGACGCGCAAGCGTGCAAGATCTTCCTCAAACAGCAGGTTATCGGACAGGTCCGTGCCCCACAATCAGAGCGCTGTGCTGGGGCAGCAACGCGTCTTCAGGGATGGTTTCGATACGGTTGCTGCGCAGGTCCAGGTGGCGCAACTGCGCAGCCTGGAGGACACCCTGCGGCCACGCCAGAAGGTTATTGCCGCGCAGTTCCAATGACTGCAATTTGAGGCAGGCTGCTGATGTCCAAAGAATCGAGGACGTTCTCACTCAGGTCCAGGCGCTCCAGCGCGGTCAGCCGATTGAGCTGGCCCTGCAGCTCGCTGCGATAGCGTAGTTCGTTATGGCTCAGGCGCAGCTCGGTGAGTAATTGAGCATTCGCCGACGGCGTCGGGCAGGCTCATCAGGCCATTATTGTTGAGAGTCAGGGTACGCAGCTTGGAAACGCCCGCAGGAACGCATTGGAGCCCTGCTCAGTAAGCTTGACTGCGTTGAGGTTCAACACCCTCACATGGGCCAACGGGCTTCGGGTAACGCCGGCAGGTCACCCAGATACAGGTCGTTCAATTGAAGGACCTCGCGCCCATCGCCCGGCGCAACCTCGGGGTGCGCCCGCAAGGTATGGCGCCAACTGTCGATAAGCCTGTCGGCCGCGCGACGACGGTCCACCGCGCTGACCCAGCCGCCCCCCTGGCGATAACCGCGAATATCGATCCAGTCGTTCAACACCCGCACCATACCCCGGTAGCCCGTGCGCCACCGAACCAGGCATGCCTCGACCTCCAGTGCGCCCAGGCCACTGGCAAGCAGTTCGTCAATGCGCCGTACCGCATCGCGCGTGGACAACGCCGGGTCTATTTGTTGCAGACGCTGCGCAGGTGTCTGCCGAACTTCACTGTTGGGCCACCTCTACCTCCAGCGCGAGGAGCAGATCGGGACTGTCCGTGGACCTCCAGGGGAAAGTATTCCGGATCGCCCCCCGTTCTGCCCTCCGCCAGCCCTTCGCGGGAATGCCCAAGGGTTTGTCCAGGTAAAAGCTCGGGCCAAAAACCGGCAGCATGGCCGGTGCGACGTTCAACGGATTGTCCTGGTAGGTACGCAGGGCAAAACGCTGGTATGTCGGCACAGGCCGGCAAGGTCAGGCGACAGCCACGCACGTTGCTGCTGAGCATCAGCAGGTCATGGCCGGTCAGTGCAGCCTGGGGGATCGTGGTAATAGCGCTGTAGCTCAGATCCACTTGACGCAGTTCGGGTAATGCCAGCCAACCTGTCGGCCAGGCGGTGGTCGCGGTGTGGCTCAGGTTCAGGCTGCGCAGCTGGTTGAGCCCGCTGACATCCAGGGTACCCACACGGTTGTAATCCAGGTTCAACCCTCGAAGCGTGATCAGGGCGCTGAGGCGCTGCTGTATCGCCTCAGTGATCGTCAACTGGTTGTGCGCCAGGTCCAGCTGTTTGAGAGACCTCAACTGCGTCAGGGACGCCGGCAGGTCCATCAGGTTGCTGCGGCTCAGGTCCAGGCCGTGGATTTGGGTGAACTGGGGGAGGAAATCGTTCAATGCCGCCACTGAAACCCGGGTGCCTGCGAGGTTCAAGCGCTGCACGTGGGCAAAAGCTGCGGCCGGCATTAGCGGCAAATCCCCCAGTACCGTACCCAACAGGTCCAGCATGACCCCCTCGGAGGCGGCTGGCGAAGAAGGCCCGGCCACCTCACGGGGGGAGGCAAAACGTCGGTCGAGGCCATCGCGCCAGTAAGCCATGAGCTTGTCTGCCGCACGTTGACGATTGAGCGGGTCCACCGGTCGCCGGTCGACCTCCACTTCCCTGCCCTGCCACTCTTCCAGCGCCTGCTGCAAGGTTGCATGTTCATCCAGCAAGGCGTGCACACGGGTCAACTTGGCGTCACTGGTCAACCGATGGCGCCGCAGGTACGCCAAGGCACTGGGCGCAAAACGCCGGGTCGCTGTCTTTCAGGCGTCGCAACGCGCCTTCACAATAAGCGTCCACCATCAGCACTTCATCCACCAAATGCCCCGGGTGGTTTTTCACGTGCTGATACACCGGCATGAACGCACGCCGCTCAAACGCTGCCCAGTTGAGGGTAAGGCCACGCCACAGGCGCTCGTGGCCCTCAAGCATTGCCGCCGGCATGGTATTTATCCCGGTCGCCAACAGGTCGAGCGTCTCCAGTTTGTCCAACGTCAGAACACCTACCGGCCACTCTTTCAGGGCGCCCGCCACCCGCAAGGCAAGCAGCTGTTTCAAGCCACTGACATCCAGCGCGTCCAGCGCGCCCCGTCAGGACCAACCGGCGCAATTGGCTCAACGTGTTAAGGCGTTGCAAAAAGGCCGGCGAATAGATCAAGCCCCAGCCGTCGATCGACAACTCTTCAAGCTTGGGAAACAGCCCGAGGCCCGCGGCAATCGCTTCGACATGGGCGGGCTCGGTAAACACATTCAGGACTTCGACGTTGGAGAACTGCTGCGCAAGCCTGGTGCCCTGGGCGCCCGCCAGGGTTTCGCCGCTTACGCCCAACCCTCGCACATGGGAAAAATCAGCATCCAGCGCCGGCAAGTTACCGGCCTTGCCCAGTGACAGATAGGCATGGGGTTTCAAGCCCCGGTACGCGCCTTCGCGCCAGCAATTGATCAGGGTGTCGGCCGTATGTTGTGCCCCCGCCTGAGCACTGTTTTGCGTCACCCACTGATCCAGGGTCATGCGTAACCGGGTCAGTTCGCGCTCGCGGTTGCCTATCAACTCATAGATCTGTGGAGGACGCTGGCCGGCCTGCAACAGGCTTTGCACAAACAGCTGGGCCGCCTCATCGCTGAGGTTGGGGTAAACATCGCGAACCCTGGCCGCCAGGGCGGCATTGGGTGCCTGGGCCGTACCTCGGCCGCTCAGGGCATAACCTAATGACCCGCTCGCCTGACGCAACGCGGGCGAGCCATGGGCGCGCGTATCTTCAGCACGGCGGCCATTTCGAGGCGGTGTGCCGTGGCATACCGCGCCAGGGCTTGCTGCAAATCGACATCCGCGCTGGCCAGCGGCAAACCCAGTGACTGGCGCAGGGTTACGGGCAAGGCATGGACGATTGATGGGTAGAAATTACCACTGCCGGGGACCGGACTGTTAAGAGGAGCCCCCTGCAGGTCGCACGCCAGGAATGTCTCGCCTTTTTTGACCAGGTAACGGCGCACTGCCGCGTCTTCAGGCCCAACCTCAGCCAGCAAGCGCCCACTGGGGTTGTCGGCGCGCAGTTCCAGGCGCAGCGTGGGAGACCAGCCCGGCAGTTGCTGCAAGCAATGCAACGCCAGCCGGTCACTGTCCAGGCTGGCGAGCGCCGGCAGGTACAAGCCGGCCAACGCACTGCTCAGGCGACGTTGCTGTACCGCACGCCGCGCCAGGTTATCCAGGCGCGGCGCAACACCGGTTCGGCCGAGTATCTGCAGGCGTTCCTTATCGCTGGCCGTACTGATAATTTCGTTGATCGCGCCTCGGGACAAAGAAGCAAAGCGGCGCTGCAACACTGCGCCCTCGGGGGACAGGAGTACAGCCTGTGGCGGCGCGCCCGCGAAAACAACTGCAACGTATCGGCCAGCACGGCAGGCATCGGCAAACCATCTATGTGGACCTTGCGCAACAGGTCATCACTGATGCCGCTGATGTCGCCAAGGGCGCTCAACGTTGCATCGCTGATTCCCTGGGTTTCATGACCCAGGCGCCTCAGCAAGGTCAGGCGGTCCCATTCCAGTGGGCGTTCATGGGTATGGCGCCAGGCACCCGCTTGGTTGTGCTCGAGGATTCGGCTGGTACGCAGCCGGATTGTTCGGATGCTGGATCCGCCATTTTCGAGTCCGCGCATCAAAAGCCTTTTCATAAAGGCCCTCACCCAGACGCACGTACATCTTGCCGCCCTGCGCGTATTGCCCCTGGGCATTGGGCTTGAGTGATGCATCCAGAACGGTATGACTGCGGTAGGCCGCAAGGTCAGGTTTCCACAGGCGCCTTTCGCCGTTCGGCAACTTCACCGGCACCAGCCCATCGACCCATTTCGACACCTGGATAGCGGGCGCCCGGCCAGCGAGGGCTACCGCCCCGCCCAGGGTGGCCATGAACCCGAGATTCAGCGCCACCGACTCCAGGTGCTCCCATGCCGCATCCATATCGCCCTCCTGCCAGGATTCGATGCCGTGATAGACCTCCAGGCCCAACTGAATCGCCGTGACCGCCAACAACAGCTCCCCCAGGCCGGGCACCATGAATGCGGCCACATTCAATGTGTTCAAACCCATGCTCAACCAGTGAGCATGGCGTGCCTGTGCGGCTTTTCGGTCAGCCTCCGCAGTGGGCACCGCCAGGGTTCTGGCATTGTCCTTGAGGCGCTGTACATGCCGCTCGTAGAGCGCGCCGAACAGCTCCCCCTCGATCATCCGTTCTCGCCGGTTCAAGTTGATTTGCTCGTCGTAGACCTGCTCCTTGTAGCCTCGCGGGTTCCAGGTGAATGTGTAGAGTTTTTCCTTGAGGCGCTCAAGGAACTGCGGCGCCTGTTGCTGAGGTACCAGGCTGGCAAACAACTGCTGATAGGCAGGTGAGCGCAGGTTCACCGCCAGTTCCTTGTCGAACGCCTGCATAGACGGGTATTCCTTGAGCGGGCACTGCGGCGCGCCCGGAATCCAGGCCACCACCCGCGTATCAGGCGCCACGGGAAGCAGCCCGCTCACACCTGCCCCAGGAAACAAGGGCGGGATCACGGACCGGGTCGGTGCGACACCCGGCCCGATCAGCAGCACCTCCCCCAGCTCGCAGCCCAGGATCGACAGTTGACCGAAACGTACGACCTCGCCATCCAGCAGCGGTCGCGAAGTACCTGCCAGCACTTCACGCAACATGAGAAACACCGCCGGACCGATGTCGCCCTGCGCCCATGCGGCATACAGGCGTACCGTCAGCAGGTCTTTTTGCGCGCGAATCATCTGCTCCCGCACCACGGCCCGAGTGGCAGCGGCATCGAACACCTGCGCCAGATGGGCCTGGTATTGCTGCCCCAGGTCCAGGGTGCGGCACAGGGTGGAAAAGGTTTGTGGAGTCATCGACAGGGTTTCGCTGTAGCGATAACGCGCCGCACGCGAGCCATCCGCCCGCGCCTCGCCGTAGTACTCGGTCAGCAGCGCACCTTCCGGCGCCAGGGCGCTGGTCTGTTCGAGGGCGATATCGGTGAAGTCTTCATCGCCCTCGAAGTTCAGCAGCGCTGCCTGCAACAACGAATGCTGCTGCGGGGCCTGGCGATACCGCAGGTAATGCAGCTGGTTTTTGTTGACGTCCGGGGCCTCGCCCATCGCCTCGCGCAACGCCGCTTCCAGCTTGGGCTGGGCGAAATTCGACAATGCCTTGCAGCGCGCCAAGGCCCTTGGCCAAGGCTTCGCGGGACTGACGGCTGGCCTTGCGACTGTCATCGAGTGCCTTGTTCAATGCGGGCGAGAGCAGGACCTTGGTGGCAGGCCGCTCCCTGCCGGGCAACAGTCCATGTTTGAGCCGGCGCACATCGACGGCGGCAATGTGGGCGACCCACGCGGGCAGGCGCTCCGTGATCAGGGCGGTGTGCAAGCTTTCGTCCGCGAGGGCGTTAGGTGGAGTAGACATGTGCGGCTTCCTGAGAACGCTTTAGGGAGGCCCAGTACAGCGAACAGGCGAGCGCCTTCGCAGGTAGATAATTGTTTTTGTGCACCTTGGCGCCGAACCTGGGTTACGACCACTGAGGCGCGGCAGGCCCGTTTTCCGGACCTGCCGCCGGGGCACAGACTGTTATAGCCTCAGTGCTGCTCTCTCCCGCTCGGACAGGCGAATCAGCAGGGCCTGGCGTTGCTCAGTCCTTTGCTTGGCCAAATACCACGGCTTGCGCCTCGTACTGCGCACCAAACGCCGGATAGCGATCCTCCAGGGCTTCAGCCTCGCGGGCCTGGGTCTGGGCCAGGGTCGTAAAGTCAGCCGCGTATTGCTTCTGCACGTAGTCGACCCAGTACTGGCGCGTGACCAGATCGGCCGTGAACGCCTCGGTCGCCTCCCGGCCGATGATGCTGGCGTAGGCCTGGTCGATATCGGCCTGTTTCACTTGGGAAAGGTTGCGGTACAGCATGCCGGACGGCTGGCGCGGCAACTCCAGGCGTTGGGCCAGGCCGATGCGGTAGGCCAGGCGAATTTCCGCCGGGTCAACACTGGGCTTTAGGCTGACCACGCGGCTGGCGGTGGCTTCAGTCTGTTCCAGGCGGATCATGCTTCTGGCCAGCTTGAACAGCGCCGCGCCTTCTTTTCCGGGCTCCACGGTTTCCAGGGCCTTGAACTCATAGACACTGACTTCAAGGTCGCTGAACAGCAGGATCCAACCGTCACCGCAGGTCGCGTTGATCCGCATGCCGCGAGCCTTGCCGAACAGTTGCTCGCGCAACGCCGGACGTTGCTCGGCGGCCTCCAGCACCTCCCATACCCGGCGCGTCAACTCAGGGCGGTCGGTTATGAAGTCCTGGGCGTTTTTCAGCTGGGAAATGATGTAGAAGAAATCCTCACTGTCGTCAGCGCTCTTGAGCGACTCCCAGACTGCGTGTTTGCTGGAGTCGGCCGCCACGCCAGCAAACCACTGGGCTTTCTGTGCTGCGGACGTCAGCAGCTCCGGATGCAGCTCACCGCTCAGATCCGCTTCCTCGTGACTGGTACTGAGGAGGAAGCCATCGAGCTCGCGATCAATTTGCTCCCGGGTATAACCCAGGCCGAACCCCGTTTCCTCGAGGAAGTCGCTCAGGCGCTCGAACACGCGTTCTTCCAGCCCGTTGTCTGTCAGGTTGGTGTTGCTCATCAGGAGGTTGTGGCGAGGCAACAGGGCATCGTCCGGGATGGTCTCGATCTGGTTATTGCTGAGGTCGAGGGTGCGCAGTCGCGGCAGTTCCAATGCCCCGGCCGGCCATTCCTCCAGGACGTTGTTGTGCAGATCCAGGTTTGTCAGCCCGCGCAGGCCGCTGACATCCAGGCTGGCCAGGGTGTTTTCGCCAAGGTCGAGCCATTCCAGCGCACTTAATGGGCCGAGCAGTGCCTGTAGCTCCACAGCGTCGCGCAAATCATTGTAGGTGGCTTCGAGATGAGTCAGCGCCGTGTATTGGTTGATCACCTCGGGCAGGTGCGCCAGGCCATTCTTGTTGAGCACAAGCCGGCGCAGGTGGGGGAAACTGCCAGGAACCCATTGGACCCCTGCTCCGTCAGCTTCACCTCGGTGAGGTCGAGCACGCTGACGTGGCTCATTGAAGCCGGCAACGTCGGCAGGTCGCCCAGATACAACCCGGACAGGTCCAGTACCTCGCGCCCGTCCACCGGCGGCACCTCGGGCCGGGCACGCAGGTTGTGGCGCCAGCTTTCAAGGAGCCGGCCGGCGGCACGACGACGGTCGAGGGCACTGACCCAGCCGCCCCCCTCGCGATAACCCTCGATGTCGATCCAACTGTTCAACACCCGGCTCAAGCGTTGATGCTCGGCGTGCAACTGCACCAGGCGTGTGTCGACGCCGGTGGCGCCCAGGCCGGCGGCCAGCCATTCATCAATGCGCGCCACCGCCTGGGCACTGCTCAAGGCAGGATCCAGTTGTTGCAGGCGCGCCGCCGGAGTGAGGCGTGCTTGCGCGTCGACGTTCTCGACGTGCAGGGGCAACAGCAACTGGCCGGGGTCGTCCGTGACCCTGACCGGGAAATACTCCGGATCGCCGCCGGTCCGGCCGATGCGCAGCTGTTCCTGGGGAATGCCCAGCGGCTTGTGCAGGTAGATTTCCGGGCCCCACCAACGGCAGTAATTCCACATCAAGGCCCAATGGATTTTTCCCGCAGGGTGCGTTGCGCAAAGGCCAGGATGTCGGCGCAGGCCCGGGCAGTCAGTCGGCAACCCCGCAGGTTGCTCTTGAGCATCAGCGTGTCGTGGCCGGTGAGCGCCTGGGCGGGCACCGGGTGATAGCGCTGTGGCTCAGGTCCAGGCTCTCCAGGACTGGCAAGTCCAGGACACCCTCGGGCCATTCGGTGATTCCAGTGCGGCTGAGGTTCAAGTGGCGCAAGGCGTTGAGGCCACGCAGATCCAGGCTCGCGACACGGTTGTATTGCAAGTCCAGGGTTTCAAGAGCCGTCAGGCGGCTCAAGCGTTGCTGGATGGACGGGATGATGCTCAGTTGGTTGTGGGAAAGATCCAACTGGCGCAGGGCGGTGAAGTTGTCCAGGGGCCGAAGGCAGCTGTGCCAGGTTGCTGGCACTGAGGTTCAAGTCTTCAATGGCGTTGAATGCGCCGAGAAAGTCATTCAGCGCCTCAATGGAAACCCGGGTGCCGCTCAGGTTGACCTGTTTGACATGGGCGAACGCGGCCGCCGGCAACCCGGGCAAGTCGCCCAGCACGCCCCCGACAGGTTCAGTGTGGCGGTCGGCAGGTTGGAGCGCGCCGACATGCCCGACGGCGCAAGCCGCGGCCCCAGGCCTTCACGCCAACTGTCCAGGAGCCGCTCGGCGGCGCGCTGGCGGTAAAAGACATCCACCTGCCGGCGGTCAACCCGCAACTCCCTGGCCGCCCACTCCTCCAGGTCCCGGCTCAGGGCGAGCTGTTCGTCGAGTACCTGGTGAGTGCGAGCCAGTATCTGTTCAGTGGTCAGACCCTGCTGCCGGAACTGAGAGACAACGTCTATGCCAAACCCCCAGTGCACATTTTTCAAGCGGTCCATCACGCCTTCACAGTAACCCTGCACCAGGGCTTGCTCATTGAGCAGGTGAGCCGGATTGCCCCGCACATGTTCATACACCGCCATGAATTCCCGGCGGTCAAACGCGGCCCACCGCAGGTTCAAGCCGCGCCACAGGCGTTCATGCCCGATGAGCATCGACGGGGGCACCGAACGGATGTTTGTTCGCCACAGGTCGAGCCTCTCAAGGTGCTCAAGTGACGTCACCCCCTGTGGCCACTCCTGCACCGAGCCCTCCATGCGCAACGAGCGCAGGTGCGTGAGGGGCTGACGTCCAGGTTTTGCGAAAGCCCCGCGACGGACAGGTTGCGCAAGCGCTCCATTGCCCCCAGGCGTTGAATGAAGGGGACCGAATAGGCCACGTCCCGACCATTCAACGTCAGTTGGTTGAGATCGACGAAGCGGTTCAGCCCGTCGACCAGTCCGGTGCCCGGCGTTGCGTCAAGAAACACCTCAAGGTGTCGCACCCGGGAAAACTGATCGGCCAGACGCACGCCCTGATCACCCAACAAAAGCTCGGCATGTGCGCTCAGCGCCTGCACATGGGAAAAGTCTGCACTCAGGCGCGGAAGGTCCGTCACGCTGCCCAACGACAGAATGCTCTGGGGCGGCCGCTCGCGGTAAATGCCCTGGCGCCAGCAACCGATGATGTCGGCCGCTACCCGTTGTTGCTGGCTGGCCCCGCCCGCCTGCCCGGCAGCAGCGGCGGTCCACTGATCAAGCTCTGCCTGCAACAGGTCGAACTCACGCTGGCGGTTTCCCACAGGGTGAAGATCTGTTGGGCGCTTTTCACGGCCTGCAATCGGCGTCAGGACAAAATCGCTGGCCTGCCCGGCGTTGAGGTTCGGATAGAGCGCCTGCACCCTCGCCGTCAGCGATGCATCCACGTCAAAGCCTTTGCCCCGACCGCTCAACGGGTAACCCAGGACGCCCCCCGCCCCCGTCAAGACGGGTCGCGAACGCGGTGCGCGCAGGCCGAGCACATTGGACATTTGGCTACGGCGGCGGGTGGCATAACTGGCCACCGCCTGTTGCAGTTCCCGGTCCAGGGTCGCCACGGGCATGTCCAGGCCAGGTCGGGCCGCAGCGGGGATCGCATGCACGACGGACTGGAAGAAATTACGCCGCCCGGTGGTCCGGCTGTTCAGCGCGACACCGCGCTCGTCGTAGGCCTGGAAGGCTTCGCCCTGCTTGACCAGGTATCTGCGCAGCGGCGCATCTTGCGGGCCAATGCTGTTCAGTAACGGTCCTTCGACAGCCTGAAAGCGCACTTCCAGGCGCAGATTGGTGGGCCAGCCCGGCAAGTGTTGCAGGCAATGCAGGGCCAGGCGGTCAGTGTCGGCACCGGCGTCGGCCTGACGATGCAGCCCCGCCAGGGCACGGCTTCAGGCGGCCTTGTTGGACTGCGCGGCGAGCGGCATTGTCCAGGCGCGCCGAGGCTCCACGCTGACTGCGCAGTTGCAAGCGCTCCTGTTCGCTGGCGGTATCAAGAATTTCCTGGATGGCTCGCCTCGACAATCCAGGGAAGCGCCGTTGCAGCACCGCCTCTTCGCCAGCCAGCGGCGCCGTATCCGCCACTGGCTGGCTGCGGAACTGCTCCAGGGTATCGGCCAGCACGGCGGGCAGCGGCCTGCCTTCGATATACGCCTTGCGCAACACGTCATCCTGGACCCCACTGATATCCCCAATAATGCCCAGTGTCGTATCAGAGAATTCTTCAGTGGCAGGCCCAGTCGTCGCAACAGGGTCAGGCGGTCCCATTTGAAGGGCTGCTCATGCACATGCCGCCAGGCACCGGCGTTGTTGTGTTCAAGGATCGGTTGGTAAGCCTCGGGATTTTCCGGGTGTTTGATCCGCCACTTGCGGATTCGGCTGTCGAAGACCTTTTCATGCAGGTTTTCGCCGATACGCACATAAATCTTGCCGCCTGTCTCGTACTGGCCCCGGGCATTGGGCTTGAGAGCCGGGGCCAGCAGCACCTCGCTGCGGTACGCGCGCCAGGTCCGGTTTCCACAGCCGAGCCTCACCACTGGGCAGTTTGACCGGTACCAGGCCATCCACCCAGCGGGACACCTGGATTTTTGGCGCGCAACCGGCCAGGGCCGTCGAACCGCCGAGGGCGGCCATGAAGGCCACGTTCAGCGCCACCGACTCCAGATGTCCCCAGGCGGCATCCATGTCGCCTTCCTTCCACGCCTCGATGCCATGGTAGACCTCCAGGCCCAGTTGCACAGCCGTAACCGCCAGCATCACCTCCCCCAGGCCGGGCACGACAAAGGCCGCCACGTTCAGCACATTCAAGCCAATACTCAGCCAATGTTCGTGGCGTTCCTGGGCAGCCTTGCGATCCGCCTCGGCGGTGGGTACGGCGAGCGTTCTGGCGTTATCTTTCAGGCGTTGCAGGTGGTTGTCATAGAGCGCTCCGAACAGCTCGCCACTGATCAGGCTTTCGCGGCGCGCCAGGTTGATGTTCGGGTCGTAGACCTGCTCCATGTAGCCTCTGGGGTTCCACTCGAAGGTAAAGAGCTTGGTCTTCAGTCGTTGCAGGAAAGCCGGGGCTTCGTCTTGCGGCAACCAAGGCTGGCAAACAGCCGCTGATACTCCGGGGAGCGCAGGTTGATCGCCAGTTCCGCCTCGAACGCCTTTATCGACGGGTATTTCCTTGAGCGGGCACAACGGCGCACCGGGGATCCACGCCACCAGCCGCTGGTCGGCCGCGGCCGGCACCAGCAATTCCCGAGCGAGGCGCCGGGCACCAGCACAGTGCCCCAGCCCAACGGCTGCCGGGCATCTGCCATCGCGCCGACGCCCGGGCCCGATCAGTACGACTTCACCCACCTTGCAGCCGAGAATCGCCAAATGGCTGCAGGCAACGGGCTTGCCATCCAACTGCGGCCGTTCGGTACCGGCCAGCAAAGGCGTTGAGCATGGCATAGGCACTGTCGCTGATTTCGTTCTTCATCCGCGCCGTGTGCAGCCTGACGGCCAGCAGTTTCTTGTGCGCCTCGATCATCTGCTCGCGCACCACGGCCTTGGTGCCCGCCCCTCGAACACTTGTTGCAAATGCGCCTGGTATTGCCGGCCCAGGTCCAGCGTGGGCAGAGCGCGGCAAACTGGTCCGGGGTGACGGCGAGCTTTTCGCGGTAGCGATAGCGGGCCCGGCGTGAATGGTCGGTTCAGAATTTCGCCGTAGTACTCGGTGACAACGCCCTTCGGGGCCAGCGCGCTGGTTTGCTCAAGGGCGATATCGGCAAAGTCTTCATTGCCTTCAAAGTTGAGCAAATGCCGCCTGCAACAGCGAATGCTGTTGCGGCACCTGACGGTAACGCAGGTAGTGCAACTGGTGCTTGTGGACGTCCGGTACCTCACCGAACCGTTTGCGCCAGGCGTCTTCCAGCAGCGGCTGGGCGAACTCGTGATGCCCTTGAGGCCGTCGAGAGTCTTGGCCAGCCGCTCGTGGGCGCGGCGACTGGCCAACTGGCTGTCGGCGAATGCCTGGCGCAACCCCTGGGGCGCGTTACTGAGCCAGGCAGGTGGTGCATCCTCGGGGACGCGCCCGGGCAGCAGGCCGGCTTAAAGCGTCGGATGTCCGCAGCCGCGCTGCGGGCAATCCAGCCGGGCAAGCTGTTCTTGATCAATGCGGTGTGTAGCCCCTGCTCTGTCGGGGCGGGTAAGGTTGGCATGCGCTCGTTCCTGATGACTCTGTTAAGGAGTCCCAGTACAGCGAACGGGCCAACCGCCAGGGCGGTAGATAGCTACAGCCGGTGTTTTGCGGGAACTTGGCTATCCTCATCCATGGGTTTGATCCCTACCGCGAGGCCTTTATGGACGATTCCAACAACAAGCCACCGACTTTCTGGCAGATGCTTCACAGCGTGATGGCAGCCGCCTTCGGGGTGCAGAGCGGGAAGAATCGCGCCCGCGACTTTACCCATGGCAAGCCCAGCCACTTTGTCATCATCTGGGTATTGTGTTTACCGCCCGTGTTTGCCTTGACCCTGTTTGGCATCGTCAAGCTGGTGCTGCACCTGGCCGGTGTTTGAAGCCGGTCAATGCATCAGCAGTTGCAGGCTGAACGGATAGCGATAGGTGGCTGGCTTGCCCTGGGCTGACAGTGCTCGAAAGTCGACGCCGTAGTCCTCGCGCCCCTGCATCTCTAAAAGGCGCGAGGCTTGTGGCGGATCAATCAATCGAAAGAGCCCAAGCTTGGCGCTCACGCCCACCGTACTGCGCCATGCCCAGGCCGCGGGCATCGTCATGCAGCACCACCATCGCCCAGCCGCCAAGGGTGAAATGCCCGGCCACCAGCACACTCAGGCGCCCCTCAAGGCGCGCCTGCAACGCTTCGGGCGAACTGTTGACCGCGCTGAACAACACGTCCGTGCCCGGCGTGCGCCCGCTGCCTTTGAGTGCATCCATTGCCCCAGCGCCATTTCATCGTTGGCCGCCCACACCAGCGCGGTCTGCGGGTAGCGTTTGAATAACTGCGTGGCCTGGTCGAAAGCGCGCTGGCGACTTCCACTCGCCATACACCAACTGGCGCAGGCGCACCTGCGGATGATCCGCCAGGGCGCGCTGCAAGCCTCGCTCGCGCAGTTGCGCGGCGGGAGTGGTCTTGGCCCCGGAGAACGCGATCAGGTCGAGGGTCTGGCCGGGGGCGACAGGCCCATGCAGGCGCAACAACTGGGTGAGCATCAAGTAGCCCGCCTGTTCGTCGTCGGCGACCATGCTGCCGATCCAGTCAGGGTATTTGCCGGCGTCCAGCAGTTGAGTCTGGTCCGCCGTCAGCGCGTTGTTGACGATCAGCAGCTTGACCCCGCTGCCTTGGGCCAGGCGCAAGATCTGTGGGGCGATGTACTGCTCGTTGACCAGCACCAGGTAGTCCGGGCGCTCGGCGCCTTGCAGGGCTTCACGGGCCTGCACCAGCGTGGTCTCGGGATTGCGCTCGGAATAGCGCACACGCAAATCCAGGCCGAGGTCCCTGGCGGCGGCCTGCATGAATTGCGCGTAGCTGACCCAGAAGGTCTCGGTCGAATTGCCAGGGTTGAGAAAACACCACCGACGTCGCCTGGGCGATGGCCCAGAACGGCATGCTCAGCACCAGCAAGCACTTGCAGAGAAACCTTCAACATCGTTGCCTGAGCCCTTCGGAATGACGGGCCATGATAATGGCATCAGGCCGGTCAATCTCGGCTAATTGCCGATTGTCGACAACAAGGCTCGATAACGCCCTTTTATTGATGGCTGACCCAGAACACGGCAGTGGAAACCACCAGGATAATCAAGAACAGAATGGCCCACGCATCGACACTGCTGTCACTTTTGCGGGCTTTGGTCGGATTGCTCATAGCATCGCCTCTTGTCGGTTTTATAGGTGATTGCACAAAGACACGAGCACAGTAAAGTTCATGATTGCCCGCATGACAAATGTGGGTATCGTGATAAACCGTTCTCATTAGGCCATTTGGTTATTTGCATATACTCAAACATCACTTTTGCGCATAAACGCAAAACTGGTATCGTGCGCCGGCTCCGTTGGGAGTGCGCGGCCGTGCGCGCAGATTTGCCGAGAACAGGACCTATATGTACGTATACGACGAATACGATCAGCGCATCATCGAGGAACGCGTCAAGCAGTTCCGTGATCAGACCCGACGCTATCTGGCAGGTGAACTGAGCGAAGAAGAGTTCCGCCCTCTGCGCCTGCAAAATGGCCTTTATGTTCAGCGCTTTGCGCCGATGCTGCGGGTTGCCGTGCCTTATGGCCAACTGACTTCCCGTCAGACGCGCATGATGGCCAAGATTGCCCGCGACTTCGACAAGGGCTACGCCCACATCAGTACTCGCCAGAACGTTCAGTTCAACTGGCCGGCCCTGGAAGACGTGCCGGACATCCTGGCTGAATTGGCCACCGTGCAGATGCACGCCATTCAGACCAGCGGTAACTGCCTGCGCAACGTGACCACCGACCAGTTCGCCGGCGTTGCCGCTGACGAGCTGATCGACCCCCGCCCATGGTGTGAAATCGTCCGTCAATGGACCACCTTCCCCCCGGAATTCGCCTACCTGCCGCGCAAGTTCAAGATCGCCATCAATGGCTCGACCTCGGACCGCGCGCCATCGAAGTGCACGATATCGGCCTGGAGCCGGTGCACAACGCGGCGGGCGAGTTGGGCTTCCGTGTGCTCGTCGGCGGTGGCCTCGGTCGTACGCGCGGTAGTGGGTGCCTTCATCAACGAATTCCTGCCGTGGCAGGACCTGTTGAGCTACCTCGACGCGATCCTGCGGGTCTACACCGCTACGGCCGTCGTGACAACAAGTACAAGGCCCGGATCAAGAATCCTGGTAAAAGCGCTGACCCCCGAGGTGTTCGCCCAGAAAGTCGACGCCGAGATGGAACACCTGCGCGGCGGCCAGACCACCCTGACCGAGGCCGAAGTGCACCGCGTTGCCAAAACTTCGTCGACCCGGACTACAAGGCCCTGAGCAATCAGGACGCCGCGTTGGCGCGAGCTCGATGCGCAGCACCCGGGTTTCGCCCGCTGGCGCACCCGCAACACCCTGGCCCACAAAAGCCGGGCTATGTGGCCGTGACCCTGTCGCTGAAAACCTACCGGTGTTGCACCGGTGACATCACCGACAAGCAACTGGACGGCGTCGCCGACCTGGCCGAGCGCTACAGCTTCGGCCAACTGCGCACCTCCCACGAGCAGAACATCATCCTCCTGCCGACGTTGAACAGTCTCAACTGTTCACCCTGTGGGGCGAGCTGCGCGAGCAGGGTTTTGCCACGCCGAACATCGGCCTGCTGACCGACATCATCTGCTTGCCCGGGCGGCGACTTCTGCTCCCTGGCCAACGCCAAGTCGATCCCGATTGCCGAATCGATCCAGCGCCGTTTCGACGACCTGGACTACTACCTGTTCGACATCGGCGAGCTGGACCTGAACATCTCCGGTTGCATGAACGCCTGTGGTCACCACCACGTCGGCCACATCGGCATCCTGGGCGTGGACAAGAAAGGCGAAGAATTCTAACCAAGTGTCCCTGGGGTGGCAGCGCCAGCCGCGATGCGAGCCTGGGCCAAGATCCTCGGCCCGTCCTTCGCCCAGGAAGCCATGCCTGACGTGATCGGCAAGCTGATCGACGTGTACGTTGAACAGCGCAACCGAAGATGAGCGTTTCATCGACACTTACCAGCGCATCGGCATTGACCTGTTCAAGGAGCGCGTCTATGCAGCGAATCATTAAGAACAACGAAGTCCTCGACGAAACCTGGCACCTGCTGCCCAAGGATGCGAGCTTCGATGGCATCTCCAACTGCGACGACCTGATCGTGCCACTGGCCCTGTGGCGCGAGCACGCTCACGCCCTCAAGGCCCGCGACGGCGGCCTGGGTGTAATGGCTGGACGCCGATGAAGAAGCCGAAGAGATCGGTGATGACGTGGAGCACTTCCAGGTCATCGCCCTGAACTTCCCGGCCTTCACCGACGGTCGCAACTACTCCAACGCCCGCCTGCTGCGTGACCGTT
Organism: Heterostelium multicystogenum; assembly: GCA_003667245.1. Taxonomy (NCBI): domain Eukaryota; phylum Evosea; class Eumycetozoa; order Acytosteliales; family Acytosteliaceae; genus Heterostelium; species Heterostelium multicystogenum. The sequence goes on from RCNN01000464.1 coordinate 21,880, forward strand.
ATGGTTACAAGGGCGAGCTGCGGGCGATTGGCGATGTGCTGCGCGACCAGTTGTTCTACCTGCGCCGCTGCGGGTTCGATGCCTTCGCCTTGCGCGCGGACAAAGACCCGTACGAAGCGCTGGAAAGCCTCAAGGATTTCTCGGTGACGTACCAGGCCGCGACGGATGAA
>RCNN01000466.1:0-13108 GCA_003667245.1 Heterostelium multicystogenum
GACCCTGTCTGATTTAATAATCTCACTCATGATACCACCAAAATTAGATTCGTTATCCAGACAGTAGTTGTAAAGTGAAAGCGATCGTATGCTGGGGCATCGTTGTAGAAATTGGAACAGCTTTCCATTCGATAGTTGTTGATAGTGTGACTTGTTTGTTTGGTCTCGTTAGTTGAATGTCGACGAATCTGCACTCTCTTTGCACCAGCCACATTGAGAATGGGGGCAGTCCGACAGCTTGATCAAACTTTCGAAATTTTCCACTCTTCAAACAAGTGAAATTGGTTGGCACAGTGTGGTTGCCCATCTCTTGCAAACCAATGCCAATTTAATCAATACATAATGAGTGGGTTCATCTTGACTTATTTTTTCAATAATATTTGATAAAATAATAGGTGAAAGTACTATTTTATTCATTTATAAATATTGTTCTATTTATTTATTGTTGAAATACCAATTAAATAAAATAAAACAAATTAAAATAGAATAATATGTTGAAAATACTCTTTTTCTATTGTGAGATAGTGTTATAATTCTATTACAATTAGATTATTGAAATTTCAATTTTATTTACAAATATATATGTATAATTTATATAAATATTTAATAATAAATGATTGTTATAATACTTTAAAAGATATAGGAAGATAAGTAAGTAATAAGAATTAAATTTAAACAATAAATAGGAAAATTTAAATATATTTAAATATATATACACACTGTAGGAAGGAAGATATTAAAGGTTTAATTATTTTGTTGATTGAAGAAATTGATGGATTGATGGATTGATTGATGGTTGATTGTCGTTGTAGTTGGAAATAACTTGAATTAAAGAGTATGAAATAAAGAAAGAAAGAATGAAATATTATATTGTCTGAATGAAATAGTGATGTCAAAGATAAAATGGATGAATGAATGAATGAATGAATGTATGATGTGATGCAATTGATTGATACAATCTTTTAATTAAAGATTAATTATTTCTCCTGTCCTTTGATATACCCTAATTCCTTTTATATATGTTAGTTTGGAAATTGGTTTCATCAATGATAGCTTGTGGATCGATATTTATAAGAAAAATGTGGATAAGAGAGAATTAAACCAAATACAAAGTAATTTAACAATAAAATACTAGTACTAATTTATTATATTTATTATAACAAATTTAGTGCAACAGCTCTTTGTTTTGTTCTGGATGATTGCTGCTGATTGTTGTTACACATTAACATCATCCATCATAAGATTATGATTATAATCAAATGTGTTGAAAGATAGAGACGGTGGACGGATCGATAAGATTGAACCCACACATTTATAGTATAAACCATCCAAAATTAATTAAAATCAGTATCAGTTGGGAGGTGTTATTGTTATTAACAATAACATTGCTACTGATAATTCTTTCTTCAATTCAATCTTCTTTGTGTGATCCATCCATCCCACAGTCTCAATATGACTCTCAATGCTTCATGATAATAGGAAATGTCACCATATCTATCAATAATTATTATTATTAACCATAACAACAACAACAATATCCATGTTATATGCTCTGCTGCTGCCGCCAGTGACAAGAGTGGTAGTGGTAGTGTTAATGTTAATGTTAAAGTTTGACTGTAATATAATAAAAAAATATAATAGGATAATTGTGTTTTTGAGGTTTAGGATAGTTTTCATAATTTGTTGTGGTAGGAGAAGGAGTGTGGTTTTGTGCTTCAGTGTAATGCTATGTTATCATGAATGTATGTAGCATTAAGTAATAAAACAACAACAACAACAACCAAATAAATAATAATAATAATAATAATAAATAATTAACGAATGATAAATAATCTATAAACAAAACCAACAAGAAAAGAATTTAAAATATGAAAATAAATTAGAATTTAATAATATCATCAAATTATATTTAAATAAAAATATATTAATTAATAATAATACTCTCCTCCTCTCAAAACCCCACCAAACAAAAAATAGAATTTTTTTTAATCTAAGTGATTTGATTCTATTATTTTTTACCCTTTTACAAGTGGTGATGTGTTGTAGTATTGTAGTCCTATTAGCTACCTAATGAATCACTCAGATGACAACAAACATTAAAGTTTATTGAAGACAAACAAGCACTGCAAAAACCAATTCAAAAGAAGTTTCATTCATCATGTTGATCTTAAGAGTTTATTTGGCGAAACATTCAACACAACATCAACTATTTCAATTAATACCCCCTCATTATTAGGAGATTACTTCGATGCCAACAACAAGGAGAGATCAATATCGCTCCAACTTCAATATATAGTTACCTTCAGAGAATATCATCATCATAATCATTTTTGAAATTCCTCGATGAAAACTGATTGTGGTAGACTCTATCGGTTGTGTGTCGCCACTTCAACAAAAATCAGCTAGCACCACCATGAGCTTTGGATTGCAATCTTCAGAGAGGAGGTCATTTATATAGATCTCCCCCACTATTTTAAAGTAACTACACTAACTAAATACATCAATATAATCCAATCCAATATATAACATATTACCAATCAATCCAACTTTATTCAATCCTTTCTTGTAGACTACAGAAAATGTTAACTTCAAGTGGGTAACGAAAATGAGGAAATGTGCAAGAGATAATTGGAGGAACGGCAAAATATGAAGTTACCACATTGGTCGGTCACTCTGAGCCGATTTCATCCAATATTGTTTAATGGGAATCTGTTATCAGTTCATCATATGATAAATCACTAAGGTATATTGATGGTCATTAATCAAATTAATTTCACTATAATTCTAAAAATTCCCCACACAATTAAAGAGTATGGGATTATTCCACCTCTGAAATGTAAAATTGGTGATACCAACGAATGATGTTGAGTGTATGCAGCTGGACCACACCAACAAGAATATAATTACTGCACAAAGAGTGGGACAAATCAATGTATGGGATATTACCAATGGAGAGAACAAAGATTTAGTGAAAAAGGTCATCTGTATTTTATTAGCTCATTGAAAGGCAACTATAATAGTACTCTATTTTGCAGTGGTGCGAAGGATAAAACAGTAAAAGCTGTGGGATGTGTTGTACAAAGTATTTATGCCAGTTTTCAATAATCAATAATTGTGTATTTATTAATTATCATTTTTCCATATAGATAAATTGGTATCTTCCATTAGATTTCCAAAGGCAGCACTGTTGAATATCCAATGGTGTAAGATCAAAAAAACCACATTTTGTGTCTGGAGGAAAAATACACTCAATCTAATGATGTAGAAAACAGGTCAAAACCATACGAAGCTTCGAAGGCCACACAAACCGATATTCATTGCTTTTCAGCAGTAGTAATTGTATTGCGCTGATAGAAATTTAATTTGTTAGTACTAACATTATTTTAGGATGGATTAATTGCCAGCTCAGGTATCGATGCCACCATTAAAGTTTGGGACAAAAGAGAATCGTTTGGCATAAAATCTATCAATGTGGATGCTACTGTATATTGTCTGCAGTTCCAACCTTCGCACAATATCATAATAACAGGTTCAAACGATCACGCCGTTTCAAGGTAATTCATTCATGCATCTTCTGTTTTCTTTCTTTTATATCTAATACAATCCCCTTCAAAATTGTAGTTATCGATTAGACAGTGGCAAATTAGAATATCAATTTGTTGGACATCAAAATCCAATATCAGTACTACACCTTGATAAGGAAAGGATTATAAGTGGATCGCTCGATAAGAATCTGTACGTCTGGAACTGCAACACCGATATAAGTGGAGGACCCATGAAGTTGGGCAAATTTCACAAACTTGATGCACATCAGGGTATGATAAGATGCGCCTACTTTGATGACACCAAAAATCATTTCGGGATCCTATGACAAACCATCAGAATATGGGATTTCGCATCTGGTGCCAAAAGTAATACCAGAAGAACATGTAATTTAATGTAACATAAACTAATTATATTCACATACAATAAAAATAAATCTCAAAAAAACGTCACCTTGAAATCAATTTTGTGGGTTTTTGCAAAAATAGCAATAGAATCAGTTGGAAATCGATCAGATCTCAAAAAAAACTAAATTTTATCATAATCAAAAGAGACTATTTGTACAAGTGCACAACTTTCAATTTACACAATAACAAAACACATTAAACTTAAGATAACCTAACCAAATTTAAATTAGTTATAAATATATCTTTAAAGAAAAACATACCACATCAAACAAGAAACCTGACCTGTACAAATACAACATCTTTACTTCTCTCACATGATTGTAACAAGCACTTATTAATAAATACATATAAATATATTTCTGTATATATTTAAGCAGCATACCTATTCACACACACACAATAAGAAACACAGCACTTAAAATAGAGATTTAATAAAAAAAATTAAAAATAACATGACACACAGTGATGACCATATTAAACTTGAACCTGTAGAGGATGCAGGAAAGGGGTCATGATGTTGAAAATGGAGGTGGCGTTGATAATAATAGTGATTCTAGTGGGACTAGCAGTCGAAGAGGCAAACATCTTTATTTAAGAACTGGATCAGAATATATTGACTATGATGATTATTCACATGGACAGAAATTCCTAGAGAATATGTTTGGATATACTATTTCTTCAAAAAAAGCAGCGATTCCAGCTGGATACACCGTCGAATATACACGTGGAGGTCAGGCATTCCTTTCGGCGCAGATGGCAGACAGCGTCGACTCGCTTGATATTGCGGCGGCAAATGAACATCGCAAACACTCTTTAAACGATGGGCTGCTCAATGCAGCAGATCGAAGAAAACCTTTGGTGTTGGTATATATCTGTACTTTGATTTCATACGATTCTGTATCATTATAAATGTCATCCTCTTGTTGGTTGTGCTGGTTGCATTCATTCCACATCTCTACTTTGAGAGCTCAGAACACCAGTTTGAGGGATTTTCAATCCGTGACTATTTCTTTATTGCTATTAATCTGCGCTCCTACGTGGATGAGCGTACCAGACCATTCTACTTTTGGGCGACAGGTGCAGCAGTGGTCCTGACATTCCTGATGGGTCCAATCTATGCCCTAAAGATTCATCGATATTTCAAGAACAGAAATCTCACTGATTTCGAAGATGGTTATGAAGACGACGACGAAATCAAATCAAACAGAGACATAACAAGGACTTCGCGTATTGTTAGATTTTCATTCTCATATGCCATATTTGTATTACTGTTGGCCAGTTCTGCGATTTGTAACGTTTTTGTATTACGTACTGTAAACGACCATCAATTCCTATCTGGTCTTTTGTAAGTACTCTTTAAAATAGCCAATTCAATTCCATTGCAGTCATTGACTAATCAATCCTTATCCAAACTCTCACAGGACAACTTCATTGGTTTCTTCGATTGTTATTAGATTCTTTAACATTATATATGATTTCATATGTTTATATCTTACCTACTTTGAAAAGCATAGAACTTGGACAAGCTTTAGAAACCACAATACTTTGAAGCTATTTGTATTCAAAGTAATCAATGTATTAGTATTATATTTGTTGCGTGACAAAATCTTTAGCAGCTATACAAATGAGAAGATCGACAAGGATGTCCACTGGTCGACGTTGGTTCTCAATTCCTATTCATCTTACTCCTGGATTTAACAGTAAGTAACGACATATCATATATGAATAGCTATCCCAAAGCAATCTATCATAAGCTAACTATCATCTCTTTATTGTTAAAGTTACAAAATATTTGGGAAATCATATATTCAGTAGGAATGGCTCGTATTGGTAAATGTATTGAGAGACATGGAAAGAAGTCGACAGATAGCTATAAGCCAGAGTTCGATTTGGCCGAAGAATATCTAGAGATTTTGTACCGTCAGTTCATTGTGTACCTTGGACTATCGATTTATCCAATGGTCACAGTATTTGGTATTGCTTGTAACGTTGTTGAGATATATGTCGATAAATTCAGAATGCTTAAGATCTGTCGTCGTCCACATCGTATTCAAGGATCCATGAAAAGATTCTTAACTCTTTATCTCTTTGTCATTGCAGTTGTAGCTGCCGCCACATATCCATATGGATCCGGTTGGGTTTTAGTCCAATTTGGCATAGAGAAAGGTAGTCTCAACTCCAACTGTCCACATATTTTCTCGCGAGTTGCAGGCTCCAACGATACCATCTCATTGTTTAACTAACAAATAAACGCCTTTTCTCATAATAATATATATGTATATGGTAGTATTAAGATAATAGTCATTAACTTGTAAATATAATAAATAATGTTTATAGTCAAGTTTATTGTAGGTAAATTGTAATGGACAAATAAATAATGTTATAATAATACTATTAGTATAGTTATTAGTTTAGAGAGTTCGAACTCTGATACATTGGATTTTCACGGTTGTTTGGATTTGGTTGATATAGTGGATTGGAGTTGGATCCTGTCATCTTGTTGTTCTGGTTGGCCTTCCAGAGATCGTAACCTTTCTTTCCACCAAAGATTGCAAGTCCCAGGGCAACAGCACCTCCTATTACTATACCTGCAATTGCAGCAGCACCAATTGCAATTCCAGCTTTGGCAGCAGTACCAATACAACTAAATGGGGTTGGACTGTAGTTCTTAAACTCACATACTTTGCTAACATTGTTGCAAACTGCATATTGGCATTCTGGTTCTGGCGGAATACATGCTCTATCAATTGTAAGACAGCCTAGGTTTATGTTACAAATGGATATCTTACAAAAGTCTGTTGGCTCTGAGCACACTCTAGTTTGGTTCACGCATGTCTTTAATTTACTGTCACATAGAGAAATAGTACATTGATCAGGTGCAGCACAAACCATTGGGGTATGAATACAACCTTTGGTTTCATCACAAGTGTCAATGGTACAATAGTCACCATCATCACAAGTGTTGACTGTGTTTACACAGGTTCCATTGGAGCAACTGTCTATGGTACATGGGTTACTATCATCACATACTACTGGAACTGATTGGCATTTACCAGTGGTAGCATTGCAAGACGAGATTTGACAGCTATCATTGTTTACACATTTAACATTCTCATAGTATGTTATACCGCCGGAACAAGTATCAATGGTACATGGATTATTATCGTCTACAATGTTTGGAACTGTAGAACAATTTCCAGATATACAAACTGATTTGAGACAATTATCCGAGGGTGGAAGACATTCTGTAGTACAGTTTACACAACCGACTATAGGTTGGCAAGTTCCACTAACACATTGGTTACACTGGTCACATGTCTTCTTTATGTGTTGGCAACCAACTCTGTAATCACAGGTATCGGTTGTACAAGGGTCTCCGTCATCACAATTAATTGGTTTTGATAAACAAGCGTCAATGGAAGGGTCACAATAGTAGATATTGCACATATCCTGTGGACATACCGAAGGAGTATATTGACAACCCAATGTTGGATTACAAATTACTGTATTGCAGGGTTTGTGTGGACATGTTCTTGGACTGTGATCACAGTTACCAGTTACAGGGTTACAACTAACAATGTCACATTTATTATTTGGTGTACAAGTGACTGGAGTATGGGTACAATAGTTCTTCCAATTTCCATTTTGCAAAGACACATTGTTCAATTGAGTTGGACAAGCATCAATGGTACAGGCATTTCCTAAATATAATGGTCAGTTTTTTATAATATCCATAACTAAATTCAATATCAAACTTACCATCATCACAATTAATTTTATCATTACAGCAATCACCATTACCTTGGCAAACTCCACAATAATCTACATAGGTACATATTAAATCCAAACCAGTTGTAATGGTAATTTCTGATGCAATAGTGTGTCTTTCACAGTAGAAAAAGTCAAATTGGCACAAGTCTCCTGGCGAAATTCCAATTGTAGCAAAATCTAGTGTATAGTTTGCCATCTCATGAATACCTCCCAAATCTACTTGGAGTTTGTTGTTAATATAGAGCCATACATCGTCATCACCAGCGAAAACAAACTGCTCTGATCCCTTAAAGTGGAACGATGCAGACATGTGAAGACAAAAGTGGAAGTTTTGATAAGAGACGCTATCATTATACAGTCTGTATGCATTGGAGCCATCTTTGTTCTTAACAGCATCCCAACCCTTGTAGTTGATAGGGAAGAAGTGTTCATCGATCAAATAGTATTTACTTTGGTCACTCTTGTTCTGACTGAAAACCAAATCAAGATTCAATGGGATATTAATACCTGGAGTACTCTGGAACCATTGTGAATAGGTGGTAGCATTGGTAATGGCACCAGAACCTTTTGGACCAATAAATTCAGGTAAACCATCTGAATTTAAATATTGAGATACTAAGCCTTTGGTAACCTCACCATGTTCAATGGGTGCTTCGAAGTCTGGATTTAGCCATGGGTGATGATCATAAATTGTAACAGTAAATGTTTTTGATGATGGTTGTGTTTGTCCTGTTATTTTTAATAGTATATTAATTAAAAATTAATAATTATTTAATTTAAAATTTCAGGAAATATTAATAATTAACATTACCATTGATTTGAAATATTAATAGTAATATTTCAAGTAGTAAGAGATAATTTATAAAGAAATAATATTTCATTGATAAATAATTTTTTTATTGGTACATAAACTAAATTAAAATAATATTGAATATACAATTATGAAGATTATAATCAAGGAATAGAAGGAGTAGTGATTAAATTAAATGAATAATTAAAACAGTTAAAGTTATATCTAACTAACTTTATTAACTTAATATTTTTGGTGTTTCCATTGATTTTTTTATTTCCTTTCAAACAAATTTGAACATTTATAAACCAATACACATGTATAAAGGTATAATTTTGATGATTAGGCGATTGATTGATTTAATTGAAACCCTTTTGTACATAGGTAGCACGAATTTGAAGTGATAAATTTGATACCGCTAGGATAGATAGTGGTAGTAGTGACACTATAGACTGTCATTGATGATCACCTATTATTTTTGCAATACAAATTTAATTGAAAATATGGGGGAAATTTGATTATATACTTGTAGCTAGGGGTAAATAAATATACTTTTTTACCTACACCAACCACATGCTATCTAATAGATGATCAATGATTTAATATCACTTGATTGATGCCGTGGCAATCATCAAATTTATTTCTATAAAGAATATAACCAGTACATGTTATAGATAGTCTCTAAAATCATTGTTCTGAAAGTTTAAATATACATGTTTAAGAAAACAGTGAGTGGGAAGTTGAACAATCAATATGAATTATACATTTAAATAATGCCATGTACACCTTCACCTTGATATTATGATAATTATTGATTCTTTTATGTATTCTTTCAAGTTCAAGTTTTAGAAGAGGTGTTGCTGCGGGGGCTGCTATTTTTAGTATTGGCGTTATTGGTGCTACCACTGATATTGCTGTCATTGTTATTATTGTTGTTACTGAGATACCATAAATCTACCAATGAGTCAAAATCTTTGATCAATTCTCTAACGTCTTTAATTGATAAGTCTTCAGGTCTGCTTCTATAGTACTTCCATTGTTTCTTTTTGATTTCAAAAATAGCTGATTCACTTGTTTCTTTCTGGCTGTTGATTGCAGTCACAGTTGCCTTTTGCTCTACATTATCAGCTCCTTTATCTTTCGTTACCACATCTTTATCTTTAGAATCACGAGTGTCGCCATTCTTACTCACTGTATTTCTGTTACTAGTATCTCCACCATTTTTATCAATATCACTCTTATCAAACTTGTCCACTTCTTTATCGGTATCGCCAGTAGCACTCTTGTCATTGTTCACGTCAGTCTTTGTCAATTGATCAATTGTCATATTCTGAATAAAGGTAGCTGCAGTAATCAATGTAACTAAATAATAGTTGGTCTCTGGTTCAATTAAATTTGGATCTCTAAACAAAGTGATAAACTGTACATTTGACAATAAGAATGGTAAATTTGATTTAATTAAGACCTAAATTTAAATAAGCACATTAAATCAGCAAATGAAATGGAATAAAGTAAAAGCGTGTTAACCTACATATATTACAATGGGTAAGAGCAGATCGGCTCCAATGGGTTTGCTCTTGTCCTGCGACATCACTTTGAAGAGCGTTGTAAAACTCTTCCTCAGTGAATTCAATTTCTCTCTTGGGGTCTTGCAACTAGTCATATGCAACAGCTGCTCTTGTATTTGCTCAATTTGTTGATTCGATATTAAGTTGTTGTCTAAATCGAGGTTTGATGGTGTGATGAATTGAAAGGTAGAGATATGCTCGCATAACTTAGTGTCCATTTCAATATTCGAGGGCAATGAGAAGATTCTCCTATATAGACGAGAGGTAATGTATTGTTCGAGGAACTCGTATACAACCACCTCAATCTGTGCATTCGAAAGATCCTTGAAAGACGGCAGCTTAGGGCTGTTTTGCAGTGATTGTGGAAGACTGAGATTTAAATGATACACCCGCGCATGCATGTAGCAGCATCGGCAGTGCAGTGGAGATAAATGACATTGTAGAGGTTGAGATATCGCTAGTTGTCAGCATTTGCTTGTTTTCTGTGCCATTCTCTGCATCATTATTCGCTGTATTGTCACCCTCTCCAATAGATGACTCGTGAATTGAATTAATAAAACTGTCGATTGTTTGATATCAAGTGGCTGTGTTGGGGAAGCATCAGTCGGTCCTGTATCTCAGGGAAGCATGCCTCTAAATTTGTTATTGTTCTTGTGATGTGCGCGTCAATATGCTGTCCATTGCCCACGACACCATTGGTTGCACTATTTGTACCACTGGCTGTGCGATTATATGATATGGGAAAAGGGATACTATTTGAAACAAAAGAAAGCAACGTGATTGGAGATAAAGAAGTCAAAGAAGGAGTAGATGGTAGATTATTTGTAATCATTGATATTGAGTTCTTGATACCGGAAAAACAATCCACCTGACTGTTTCTTTATTTGTTGTTGTTGTTGTTGTAGAAGAAGTTGCATTATTATAATAGCTTGATAAGAAGGAGGACAATGATGATCTAAATGTATTACTATTTTTAATTTCTTTGATTTTATCTTTTTCCTTCTCCTTCTCCTTCTCCTTCTCCTTCTCCTTCTCCTTCTCTTTCTCTTTATCTTTCTCTTTCTCTTTCTCTTTCTCCTTACTTTTCTCTTATCTTGGTCTTTCTCTGGCTCTATCTCTGTCTCTTTCTTCTCTATCTCTGTTTCTTTCTCTTTATCTTTCTGTTGCTCTTCTACTATAACTGCTTCCTTCTCCTCTTTATGATCTAATGTCTCATTTTCAATATCCTTTGTAATAGTGGCCTCAATTAGAGTATCATTGAGATGATGTATTTCAGACTCATTTAGATCATTACTATTTTGTGGCTGTATAGCCTCAGACTTTTCTTTCTTTCGTTTTCATCTTTGTCGTTTACTTCTTCATTCTTATTCATAGTATTATTGATAGTATCATAAGTATCATCAATCATTTAAACAAACTATACTAATAATAATAATAAATAGATAGAATAACTAATAACTAATAACTAATATATATATATATATATAATATATAGTAATCTTTCTTTAATATAATAAATAATATAAATAATTATAATTCCAACAATGATTATTAATATTATTAATAGGGTTGCTGTTGGTTGTCCTGCAGTCTTACTAATTGTTTGTTGAACACTATTTTTACAATTAATTAATAGTGTGTTTTTGGTGGTAAAAGCAAATTAATTTAAACCCAGAAGTTCAAGAATAGTAAAATCTGGAATAAATGCATGATTTTTCAAACAAAAAAATACATAATCATTAGAAAAAACCAAAAAAAATAGTGTAATTCGATAGTTTTGTTGTGAAGTAATTATTATCCAAAACAACACGCTTTGATTTATGCAGTCTTCAGAGAGTCGTCATTGCTGTTGTTTGTCTATTTATTAGATTTTAAAGAAACCACCCAAAAATAATCTCATCATCAATCTATCAATCAATAAGTACAAATTAATCAATTAGTCATTAATTATACTTTATAAATATATATATATATATAACATTTGTATTGCTGTTGTATTATTAATAATCTGTTAACGATTAATATTCAACAATACATACATCTCCTAAATATATATTGCTTATATATACAGCCGATCAACAACGATGAACTCTGCATTAATTAGTAGAGTGATCACCAATGAAGTGATTGCCACTTCATCTCCGATTACCAATCAACTATGATGGTCTTGGGTCGTTCCATACAGAGACCTCTAGTCATACCTAGAAACATCAATAACATCAACAACATCAACAACAACAGAATTACATTACCAGTTGGCAATAGCAATAACAACAACAACAAATTCACTCCTGCACATTCAATGTTTGGTTCATTGACATACAAGACAATGTGAGTCAGCAAGCAATGCATATAATCAAACAATACTAACACTACGACCATCGAATAACTAAAGATACAAACAACAGCTCACAACATCGGCAATTCCCAGCCACCAACATTTTTCAAATAATTCATGTGAGTGTGCTTTATTTTTCATATTTTTTTGCACGAACGTTCGTTGCTGCGACATTGGTCAGGAACTTGAAATTTCCTGATTCGTGCCAAAATCGCAAAAATTTTGACTTTTTCTAACTTGAAATTTCTGTAGCATTTGGATTAAGATTTTATAGTACACAAAAGGAATCAGAACCTACTACTGCTACTACTTCACCAGCAGCAGCAACCCCAACCGATGCTACCAAAACTACTACTGACACAATTACAACTGCTTTCGGCAACACCAGCTACACCCACCTCCAAAAGAACCATTTAAAGATGAAATTTGAGAAAGATCGCCAAGCATGTTATGGTTGGTAACCAAGTTGCTTGGTAAGAATATCAAAGCTTACAAGTTCAATTGATAAAGGAGATTGAGCAAGGGTCACGGCTTGTCACGTCGTGAGCGTAGCTTGTTGGTGCAGACATCAGCAGATATCATCTCGTTTTGGTACCATTCATCATTATTATGGTGGTACCATTCCTTGAGTTTGCATTGCCAGTACTTTTGAAATTGTTCCCAAATTCTGTTACCTTCAACCTACGAATGG
>RCNN01000468.1:0-12042 GCA_003667245.1 Heterostelium multicystogenum
AAATGGTCGCGGGCTAAGCCTCAAACCCACAGACTCACAGACTCACTCAGTCTAAATGTGGGAGCGGCTTGCTCGCGAATGCGGAGTGTCAGTCACCAGATAATTCGACTGACCCACCGCCTTCGCGAGCAAGCCCGCTCCCACATTTGGAGCCGGTTTCTTCAGTCAGGTGTGGGAAACATCTGCGATCGCTTCTGCCAACAGCGTCAACCGCGCCGCATCAATCCCCGCCACGTTCGCACCCCGGAAATTGACCATATAACACGCTGTGCTTGTCCCGCAGTTGTTCACCTGATCCGCACTCAACCCGGTATAGGAAAACATCCCGCGTTGCGCCGCCGATGTGCGCAAACACGCTCCGACAACCCATGGGGCCGCCAAACGCCTCCACCAGCCCGGAACGCAGCTGCGCAATCCCGCGCCGCAATCGCTTCCACTTCCTCGGCCCACTGCTTTTTTTCAGCCCGGCGTCACCGAGAATCGTCGCCACCACAGCAGCACCATGGTCCGGCGGCGTCGACCACAAGTTACGCGAAATGAACGCTAGCTGGCTGCGCACATCCGTCAGTTTCTCGGGTCCGCCGCGCACAACAATCAACGCGCCGACACGGTCGCTGTAACAAGCCGAAGTTCTTCGAGCAGGAACTGGTGATCAGCACTTCAGGCAGCTCAGCCGCGAACAGCCGCACGGCCCATGCATCCTGTACCAGGCCATCGCCCAAACCCTGATACGCAGAAGTCGATCAGCGGCAGCAAATGACGCTCTGACGATCTTCAGCACCTGGCGCCAGTCATCGTGGGACAGGTCGAAACCGGTCGGGTTGTGGCAGCAGGCGTGCAGCAGCACCACATCGCCCCCTCAGGCACCGTCGACAGGGTGGCCAGCATTGCCGCTACGTCCAGACGATTGTCGCGCCCCACGTACGGGTAATGGCTGACCTTGAGCCCGGCCTTGGCGAAGATGGTTTCGTGGATCGGCCAGGTCGAGTTGCTCAGCCATACGCCACGGCCGGGCAGGCTGTGGGCGATAAAGTCGCGCTCAGGCGCAGCGCGCCGGTGCCGCCAGGCGTCTGGGTGGCGCCGGCGCGGCGTTTCACTCAGCAGTGGCGAACCGGCGCCCAGCACCAGCTCGCTGATCAGCGAGCCGAACGCGGCGTTGCATGGCCGCCGATGTAGGTCTTGGTGGTTTGTTGCTCCACCAGGCGCTGCTCGGCCAGTTTCACGAATGCGGGATCGGCGTCAGGCCCTGGTCGTCCTTGTACACGCCACGCCGAGGTCGAACTTGAGCGGGTTCGGGTCCTGGGCATACAGCTCCATCAGCCCGAGGATCGGGTCTCCGGGCACCCGGCCAATTGCGTCGAAATGCATTACTTGCGGCCCTCGGCATCCTTGGCCACTTCGTCGGTGCGCGCGGCATGATGAAGTCGTTGCGGTGCAGGCCCTTGATGGAGTGGCTCCACCAGTCACGGTGACTTTGCCCCCATTCGGTGAGCACAGGCCCGGGTGATGGCCTTCAGCTTCGGAGATCACGCCCACGGCGTTGGTGAAGGCCAGGGCAATTTGAAATTCTTGAACAGGAAGACCTTTTCCAGCTGCATCACGCCATCGCGTACTTCGATGTTCCAGTCGGGGATCTGCTTGATCAGCACCGGCAACTCTTCGTCGCTGACTTGCGGGGCGTCGGCGCGGCAGGCTTCGCAGTGGGCTTGGTTCAACGTGGTCATGTGGGTATTCCTGAAATCGAGTATTTGGAAACGGTCGTCAGTAGCGTCACCCTAAAGCAACGCGGGGCCAGGGAACAGACTCACCTGGCCCTAAAAGCCGCAGTTCAAGCAGCTTTTGGCTTGGGCGGGAACTTCGGTGCGTGCAGCCCCACTGCATCCCGCGTTCGACCATGCCCATGATGTCTTCCTGCGCCACTTCGAACAGCGCTTGAGGTTGGGCAGGGCGAAGTACACGGGTTGCAGAATGTCGATGCGATACGGCGTGCGCATCGCTTTCGAGCGGGTCGAAGGCTTGATGCTCGGGCACGTCCGAGAGGCCAGTACACGGTCTCCTTGGGCGAAGACAGGATGCCGCCACCGTAGATTCGCCGGCCTCGGGCGTGTCCACCAGGCCGAACTCGATGGTCATCCAGTACAGGCGCGCCAGGTACAAACGCGCTGTTCCTTGGTGGCGGCCAGGCCGAGCTTGCCGTAGGTGTGGGTGAATTCCGCGAACCAGGGGTTGGTCGAGCAGTGGCAATGGCCGAAGATCTCGTGAAAAATGTCCGGTTCCTGCAGGTAATCCAGCTCTTCACGGGTACGAATAAACGTCGCCCCGGAAACTGCTTGTTGGCGAGCAATTCGAAAAAAGTCTGGAAGGGGATCAGCGCCGGCACCCGTGGCGACTTGCCAGCCCGTGGTCTCGGCCAGCACTTTGTTGACTTCCGCCAGCTGTGGAATGCGGTCGTGGGGCAGGCCGAGCTTGTCGATGCCGTCCAGGTATTCCTGGCAGGCGCGGCCCTCGATCACTTTCAGTTGGCGCGTGATCAGGGTGTTCCACACCGCGTGTTCTTCGGGCGGGTAGTCGATAAAACCGTTCGCGTCGGGCTCGCGGGCCACGTACTTGCGTCTGCTTCATACTGCTCTCCTGCTAGGCATTCGTTTTGTTATGTCCTGGGATGAGCCTATTGATACGCCGCCTGGCCAGGAAGCATCCTCCTGCGCCATGCTTTTGTAGGAAAAGTTACTGAGATTCGTAAAGTTTTCGTTACGGCTGAGGCAATTCGTTCTCCCTGTGGCGTATTTTGGGTGTGAATCGCCTCGCAGCTGTCACATAATCTTGGAACGATTATCTGCGGCCAGCGGCAAAAAGACGCAGCGACTCCACCTCTCGGGCTTCTCATGCGTATCAAAGTGCATTGCCAGAACCGCATCGGCACTCCTGCGGGACATCCTCAACCTGCTGGTGGAGTACGGCGTGAACGTTGCACAAGGGCGAGGTCGGTGGCGAGCACGGCAACGCCCATCTACCTCTATTGCCCGAATCTGGTGAACCTGCAGTTCCAGGCATTGCGGCCGCAGTTCGAGGCGATTGCTGCGGTATTTGGCGTCAAGCGGGTAGGGCTGATGCCCAGCGAGCGTCGGCATATGGAGCTCAACGCGCTGCTGGGGGCGCTGGAGTTTTCCGGTGCTGTCCATCGACATGGGCGGCTCCATCGTCGCGGCCAACCGCGCGGCGGCGCAGTTGCTCGGAGTACGGGTGGATGAGGTGCCGGGCATTCGTTGTCGCGCTACGCCGAAGATTTCGATTTGCCGGAACTGGTACGGGCCAGCAAGTCTCGAATCAACGGCCTGCGGGTCAAGGTCAAGGGCGATGTATTCCTGGCCGATATTGCGCCGCTGCAATCCTCCGAGCATGACGACAGCGAAGGCCATGGCCGGCGCCGTACTGACCCTGCACCGCGCCGACCGGGTGGGTGAGCGTATCTACATGTGCGCAAGCAGGAACTGCGCGGCTTCGACAGCATTTTCCAAAGCTCCAGGGTCATGGCCGCCGTGGTGCGTGAGGCTCGGCGCATGGCACCGTTGGATGCGCCTCTATTAATAGAAGGCGAAACCGGCACCGGCAAAGAGTTGCTGGCCCGCGCCTGCCACCTGGCCAGCCCGCGCGGCCAGTCGCCGTTGATGGCGCTCAACTGCGCCGGTTTGCCCGAGTCCATGGCCGAGACCGAGTTGTTCGGGTATGGTCCCGGCGCCTTTGAAGGGGCGAGGGCGGAGGGCAAGTTGGGACTGCTGGAGCTGACGGCGGGCGGTACGTTGTTTCTCGACGGCGTCGGCGAAATGAGCGCGCGATTGCAGGTGAAGTTGCTGCGCTTTCTGCAGGACGGCTGCTTTCGCCGTGTAGGCAGTGATGAAGAGGTGTACCTGGATGTGCGGGTGATCTGCGCGACCCAGGTGGACCTTTCCGAACTGTGCTCCCGGGGCGAATTCCGCCAGGACCTTTACCATCGTCTCAATGTGCTCTCGCTGCATATCCCGCCGCTACGCGAGTGCCTCGACGGTTTGCCGCCGCTGGTGGAGCACTTCCTGGATCAGGCCAGTCGGCAGATCGGCTGCCCGCTGCCCAAGCTCGCACCGGCGGCGATGGAACGCCTCAGCCATTACCACTGGCCGGGGAATGTGCGGCAGTTGGAGAACGTGCTGTTCCAGGCGGTTTCGCTGTGTGAGGGCGGCACCGTCAAGGCCGAGCACATTCGCCTGCCGGACTATGGCGTGCGCCAGCCGCTGGGGGATTTTTCCCTGGAAGGCGGGTTGGAGGAGATCGTCGGGCGCTTTGAAAAGGCCGTGCTGGCGCAGTTGTATGCCGAACATCCCAGCAGCCGTCTGTTGGGCAAGCGGCTGGGCGTGTCCCACACCACCATCGCCAACAAATTGCGTGACTACGAAGTCGTCAAAGCCGAACGCGGTTAAACCTGTGGGAGCGGGCTTGCTCGCGAATTCGGTAGGTCAGTCGATACATAGGGTGACTGTCACACCGCATTCGCGAGCAAGCCCGCTCCCACATGGGGTCTTTGTCGGTCTTGATACCTGTACTTGCCGTTAGCGGCATAAGTCCGCCGTTTTTTCGACTCTCCTCCAGCCGTCATTTGCGCAACTCAAACGGCAAACCCCCGCCCCGCCTGGACTTTCCCTCATTTCAAAAAGTTGGTTCGCAAATTGCTTAAGCCTCATCAGTACAGCGGTGGGCGGCAAGCGTCCGTCAGAAAGAGGAAAGAGCGTGGATAAGTACCTTTACGTGGCAATGACCGGCGCCAGCCAGAATGCACTGGCGCAGAAGGCCCACGCCAACAACTTGGCGAACGTTTCCACCAATGGTTTCCAGCGTGACCTGGAACAGGCGCGCTCGATGCCGGTGTTCGGTGACAGCTTTCCGGCGCGGGCCTTTGCCTTGACCGAGCGCCCAGGCACGGACTTTTCCCCTGGCGCGATGATTGAAACCGGCCGTGACCTCGATGTGGCCGTCAGCGGTGACGGCTGGATGGCCGTGCAAAACCCGGATGGCGGCGAATCCTACGTGCGCAGCGCCAGCATGAACGTCGATGCGCTGGGCGTGCTGCGGGCCGGCAACGGTATGCCGATCATGGGCAACGGCGGCCCGATTGCCGTGCCGCCCCAGCAGCAGATTCGAAGTCGGCCAGGACGGCACCATCAGCATCCGCGCCATGGGCGAAGGCCCGCGGGTGATGGCTGAAGTGGACCGGATCAAGCTGGTGCAGCCCGACCTCAAGAACATGACCAAGGGCCTCGACGGCACCATCCACACCAAGGATGGCCAGCCGGCCCAGGCCGATGCCAACGTCAAGCTGACGTCGGGCTTCCTGCAGGCGAGCAACGTGAACGCCGTCGAAGAAATGACGGCAGTCCTGGCCCTGTCCAAGCAGTTCGAATTGCACATCAAGATGATGAACAGCGCCAAAGAAGACGACCAGGCCATGACCCGCGTCCTGGCGATGAGCTGATAGCAGCCACACACTAATTTTTGTAGCGCGGCGCCATAAAACAGGCGCACGAAGGAGAAGAACATGCTTCCGGCTCTATACGTTGCCAAGACAGGCCTGTCCGCCCAGGACACCAACCTGACCACCATTTCCAACAACCTGGCCAACGTGTCGACCACGGGTTTCAAACGTGACCGCGCCGAGTTCCAGGACTTGCTCTATCAGATCAAGAAGCAGCCTGGCGCCCAGTCGACCCAGGACAGCGAATTGCCGTCGGGCCTGCAACTGGGTACCGGTGTGGCAATCGTTGGCACCCAGAAGAACTTCAGCGCCGGTAACCTGCAGCAGACCGGCCAGCCACTCGACCTGGCAGTCAACGGCAAGGGTTTCTTCCAGATCCTGCAGCCGGACGGCACCACCACCTACACCCGTGACGGTACGTTCCACCTGGACTCCAACGGCCAGGTCGTGACCGCCAATGGCTTCGCGCTGGAGCCGGCGATTGTCGTGCCGAACAACGCCCAGACTTTCACCGTCGGCAACGACGGCACCGTGTCGATCACCGTGGCCGGCAACCCGGCGTCCCAGGTGATCGGCAACCTGCAAACCGCTGACTTCATCAACCCGGCCGGCCTGCAGGCGATCGGTAACAACCTGTTCCTGGAAACCGCGTCCAGCGGCGCGCCGCAAATCGGCACCCCGGGCCTCAACGGTTTTGGTACCACCCTGCAAAGCACCCTGGAAACGTCCAACGTCAGCACCGTTGAAGAGATGGTCAACATGATCACCACTCAGCGCGCCTACGAGATGAACTCCAAGGTGATTTCCACTGCCGACCAGATGCTTTCGTTCGTAACGCAGAATCTGTAATCAAGTCTATGGGGCGCCCTTGAAGGCGCCTGCAACACCGTGAGGTATGGGTCATGAATCGCTATGTTTCTGTTCTGGCATTGAGTGGGATTGCTGTGCTCGCGGGCTGTGTCGCCCCGACGCCTAAGCCCAATGACCCGTACTATGCGCCGGTGTTGCCGCGCACGCCGTTGCCGGCGGCCGCCAACAATGGCTCGATCTACCAGGCCGGGTTCGAACAGAACCTGTACAGCGACCGCAAGGCCTTCCGGGTCGGTGACATCATCACCATCACGCTGAACGAGAAGACCCAGGCGAGCAAGAACGCCAACTCGCAGATCGGCAAGACCAGCAAGACCAGCATCGGCCTGACTTCATTGTTTGGCGGTGTACCGAACACCAACAACCCGCTGGGCAGCGGTGACCTGAGCCTGGACGCCGGCTACAGCGGCGACCGCGCCACCAACGGCAAGAGTGCGGCAGGGCAGGGCAACAGCCTGACCGGCTCGATCACCGTGACCGTGGCCGACGTGCTGCCCAACGGCATCATTGCCGTACGCGGCGAGAAGTGGATGACCCTCAACACCGGTGACGAACTGGTGCGCATTGCGGGCATGGTTCGCGCCGACGATATCTCCACCGACAACACCGTGCCGTCGACACGGATTGCCGATGCACGCATCACCTACTCGGGTACGGGTTCGTTTGCTGACGCCAGTCAGCCGGGCTGGTTTGACCGTTTCTTCCTTAGCCCGCTGTTCCCTTTCTAGGTGATCACTTTTGAACTTCAAACAGCTGATGGCTGCGATGTTGCTGCTGGCCCTGAGCGCAGGCGCCCAGGCCGAGCGCTTGAAAGACATCGCGAGCATTTTCCGGCGTGCGGTCCAACCAGCTGATCGGCTACGGCCTGGTGGTGGGGCTTAACGGCACGGGTGACCAGACCACCCAGACCCCGTTCACCCTGCAGACCTTCAACAACATGCTCTCGCAGTTCGGCATCAAGGTACCGCCGGGCTCGGGCAACGTGCAGTTGAAGAACGTCGCGGCGGTGTCCATCAGCGCTGACTTGCCGCCGTTCGCCAAGCCGGGGCAGGTGGTCGATATCACCGTCTCGTCCATGGGTAACTCGAAAAGCCTGCGCGGCGGCACCTTGCTGATGACGCCGCTCAAAGGTATCGACGGCAACGTCTACGCCATTGCCCAGGGCAACCTGGTGGTGGGTGGCTTTGATGCCGAAGGCCGCGACGGTTCGAAGATTACCGTCAACGTGCCGTCGGCCGGGCGGATTCCCGGTGGTGCCTCGGTGGAGCGCACCGTGCCCAGCGGCTTCAACCAGGGCAACAGCCTGACCCTGAACCTCAACCGCTCTGACTTCACCACCGCCAAGCGCGTGGTCGACAAGATCAATGAGCTGCTCGGCCCGGGCGTGGCCCCAGGCCATCGATGGCGGCTCGGTTCGTGTGACGACGGCACCGCTGGACCCAAGCCAGCGTGTGGACTACCTGTCTCTGCTGGAAAACCTTGAGGTTGACCCGGGCCAGGCGGTGGCGAAAGTCATCATCAACTCGCGGACCGGCACCATCGTGATCGGCAGAACGTCAAGGTTTCGCCAGCGGCCGTGACCCACGGCAGCCTGACCGTGACCATCACCGAAGACCCGATCGTCAGCCAGCCTGGCCCGTTGTCCAACGGCCAGACTGCCGTGGTACCCCGTTCGCGGGTGAATGCCCAGCAAGAAGCCAAGCCGATGTTCAAGTTCGGCCCCGGCACCACCCTGGACGAGATTGTCCGTGCGGTGAACCAGGTGGGCGCAGCGCCCGGCGACTTGATGGCGATCCTCGAAGCATTGAAACAGGCCGGCGCCTTGCAAGCCGACCTGATAGTGATCTGACGCCATGGCCATGGACATGCGCAAGAGCGGCCTGACCAGCACGGCGGATTCGGGTTCCTATTCCGACCTCAACCGGCTTAACCAGTTGAAGGTCGGCGACAAGAACAGCGACGGCAACATGCGCAAGGTCGCGCAGGAATTCGAGTCGCTGTTTCTCGGCGAGATGCTCAAGTCCATGCGTTCGGCCACCGAAGCCCTGGGCAAGGACAACCCGCTGAATACCCCGGCGGCCAAGCAGTACCAGGAAATGTACGACCAGCAGTTGGCGGTTTCCCTGTCCCGCGAGGGCGGCGGTATCGGCCTGGCGGACGTGCTGATGCGCCAGATGCAGAAGAACAAGCCGGTGGACGCCCAGGCGGCCACCCTGCAAGGCCCGGCCGCACCGGTGAAAAAGGTGGATGTGCCGACCGAAATTGCCGCCGGTACCAAGGCCGATGGCCCGCTGGGCCGCAGCAATGGTCAGCGGCCATTGTGGGCGTACCGCGTGGCGGTGCCTGAAGGCACCAACTCCCACGCCAACGACATGGCGCTGATGAACCAGCGACGCATCTCGTTGCCCAGCAAGCTGACGGATCGCCTGCTGGCCGGCATCGTGCCGGGTGCCGAGGCTACCACTGCCGCCAAGGCCGCGCCGCTGCGCAACAGCGCTGCCGATGATGGCGTGGTCAACAGCACCGCCCGCAGCCTTGCCGCCATACCGCCTCGCGGGCAGATGCAGGTTTACGGCCGCGCCGTCGCCCAGCCACCGCTGGCACCGGCGAAGAAAGCCTTCAGCTCGCAGGATGAATTTGTCGCCACCATGTTGCCGATGGCCAAGCAGGCCGCTGCGAGGATTGGCGTCGATCCACGCTACCTGGTGGCCCAGGCCGCCCTGGAAACCGGTTGGGGTAAATCGGTGATGCGTGCCGAGGATGGCACCAGCAGCCACAACCTGTTCGGCATCAAGGCCGGCCAGAGTTGGCAGGGCGAACAGGCCCGGGCGATCACCAGCGAGTTTCGCGATGGCGCGATGGTCAAGGAGACGGCGCAGTTCCGTTCCTACAATTCCTACCAGGACAGCTTCCATGACCTGGTCACGTTGCTGCAAAGCAATGATCGCTATAAAGAAGTTGTGAAATCAGCCGACAACCCGGAACAGTTTGTGCGCGAGTTGCAAAAAGCCGGTTATGCAACCGACCCGGATTACGCCAGCAAGATTTCGCAGATCGCAAAAACGATGAACAGCTACCAGAACTACGCTGCCGCGGGCGCTTCCACTCATTTATAAGGTCTGAATCATGAGTTTGCTCAATATCGGGATGTCGGGGCTCAATGCCGCCCAGGGATCGTTGTCGGTCTTAAGTAACAACATCGCCAACGTCAACACCCCGGGATACTCGCGTCAACAGAGCGCTCAGACCGCGAATGCGTCGAACGCCTACGGCGGCGTATTTATCGGCACCGGTACGACCCTGGCGGACGTGCGTCGGGTGTACAACCAGTTCCTCACCACGGCTTACCAGAACAGCACGGCACTCGACAGCGATGCCAACGCCTACCTGGACCAGGCCAGTGCCATCGACAAGACCTTGTCGGATTCCAACACCGGCATGTCTTCGGTGCTCAGTGCTTTTTTCGCGGCGGCGCAGACGGCTTCTGCCACCCCGGGCGACGTGTCCGCGCGCCAATTGCTGCTGACCAGCGCCCAGACCCTGAGCAACCGCTTCAACTCCATTTCCGGCCAGTTGAACCAGCAGAAACAAACGATCAACAGTCAGTTGAGCACCATGACGGACCAGGTCAAACAAGCTGACGTCCTCGATCGCCTCGCTCAACAAGCAGATTGCCCAGGCCCAGGGGACTTCCAGCAGTGCGCCGGCCAACCTGCTGGACTCGCGTGACGAAGCGGTGCGCTCGCTCAACGAGCTGATCGGCGTTACGGCCACGGAAAAAAACGGACAGTTCAGTATTACGACCGGTACGGGGCAGTCGCTGGTGGAAGGCGGGATATCCAATAATATCTCTGCGGTACCGAGTAGCACCGACAATAGCCAGTACACCATCCAGCTCTCGATGGGCGACTCGTCCATTGACCTTGGCAATGTGGTCACCGGGCGGCAGTATCGGTGGCTTGCTGCGCTATCGCAGTGACGTGCTGATGCCGGCCATCAATGATCTGGGGCGCATCGCGATTGCCACGGCAGACACGATCAACAACCAGTTGGGCCAGGGCCTGGACCTCAACGGCGAATTCGGTTCGTCGCTGTTCACCGATATCAACAGCGCGGCGGCGATTTCCCAGCGCAGCCAAGGGGCCGCCGGCAACAGCGCGGGTCTGGCAACCTGAATGTCACGATCAAGGACAGCAGCCAGCTGACGACCTACGACTACAAAGTCACGTTTACCAGTGAGTGTAACCAGTACAACGTCGTCCGCTCCGACGGCAAGGCCAGGGTTCGGGTCGTTCGACACCACCACCACGCCGCCGCCGGTGATTGATGGCTTTACCCTGGCTGCGCTGGACGGCAAGGGCCCATGGCTGCCGGTGACAGCTTCAAGGTCAGCCCAACACGGCCAACGGGGCCACGGGCATCGGTGTCGACCTGAAGGACGTCAACAAGCTCGCCTTCGCGGGCCCCTTGGCGGGGAACGCGAGCAAGACCAACACCGGCACCGGTACGTTCACACCGCCTCAGCTGACTGTACCGGCTGGATATTCATGGCGGCGCTGATACCGCCCAGTTGCGCGCCGGCATCGAAAAACTCCATGCCGGTAAAAAATGCTCTTTTGGCAAGCCGGCCGCCGACGGCACCCCAGTCGTATACGGTGAGCGACGCGCAAGGCAATCCGATCGGCAGTGGCACCATCATCCCGGGCCAGGGCAACAAGATCAGCATCAACGTACCGATGCGCGATGCCTCGGGTGCGTTGATCCCGGGCAAAAGCTTCAACTTCGACACCACGGTCGGCGGCTCGCCTGCCAATGGTGACAGCACGACTTTCTCGTTCAATCGCTTCGGGGCACTCCGCTCCGACAACCGCAATGCCCAGCAATTGCTGGACTTGCAGACCAAGGCCACCGTGGGGCGCCAGCGACGGCAGCCCGGGTGTGAGGAGCCTGGTCAGCGCCAACGCCCGACTCGTGTCGCAGGTGGGCTCAAAAGCCAGCCAGGCCGCTACCGACTCCACCGCGACGGGTGCGCTGTTGGCAGCGAACAAGGCGGCCAGCAACTCGGTGTCCCAGGTCAACCTGGATGAAGAGGCGGGTGACATGATCAAGTTCCAGCAGTACTACACCGCGTCGTCGCAGATCATCAAGGCTGCGCAAGAAAACTTTCAGCACACTGATTAATGCCCTTTAAAGGAGTCTGGGACGATGCGTATTTCTACACCAGCAGTATTTCGACACCAGCGCCAGCAAGTACCAGACGAACTATTCCGGTGTGGTGAAAGCCCAGACCAGGCGAGCAGCGGTATCCGGGTGCAGACCGCGCCTCCGATGACCCCGTCGCCGCCGCGCGCGCTTGCTGCAATTGCAGCAACAGAAAGACATGCTTGGCCAGTTTCAACGGCAACATCAACACCCTGCAGAACTCGCTGACCAACGAAGAATCGGTGTTAAAGAGCAATCAAACACCGCCTAGCGCGGTAATGAACTGGCGCTGCGTGCGGCCAACCAGTCCCTGAGCGATGAACGATCGTAAATCCATCGCCAGCGAAGTGGGCGCGCTTGAGGACCAGGTGCTGGGCCTTGCTCAACTCCAAGGGATGCGCAACGGCAACTACATGTTTTCTCCGGGTCGAAAACCGACACGCCGCCTTACATCCGCAATAACGACG
>RCNN01000469.1:0-10707 GCA_003667245.1 Heterostelium multicystogenum
TACCTGTTGGTGTGCTGCTGGAGTACCCGTTGCAATTGTGGATTTTCTCTTTTAACATTTGAATAGAATCGTCTCCATTGACGTCAACTTCAACGATATTTCCATTTGGCACTTTACTTTCATTGTGTATTAAAATTTTATAATTATATTAACAAAAGTTTTAAATAATTTTCTTTTATTGTTTTTTCTATAGGTAAACCTATTTTTTTTACTACTATAAATAATTGTTAAGATTTGATTAAAAAACTATTTATAAATAATGTTACCAAGAGAGATATTAATCAAAAAGACAAAATTAATAAAAAAATTAATTTTAATTTTAATTTATTACCTCTTTTGGAAATACTATAAATTTGAACCTTCTTGTGAGAATTACTTATAAGTTTATTTTTGATATCGGCATTAATTATTTGAATACATTTTTGATACAGTCTTTTGAAGCTTCTGGCAAAATACAGGAAATACTCCACACCCTCAATGACTAATATTTTTTCAAAAAGATTTCTGCTGATGACATCTTCTAATTCACCTTAGATATAATATTTAAATAGTATTTTTCAATGCAATATTGAAATAGTTTCAATGCAAAGCTAACAGTAATTGCTGTATTAAAAATAACACTAGTAACCTTTGGAAATACTATTGAATAAAAAAAACTAAAAAATTAGATTAGAATTTTATTGACTAATAATATTTGTTACTGAATAAATTATTACTATTGTTGATATTGTGAGAATGGTTTTCTGATATTATTTTTAATATTTATATTCTTCATCACCGATGGTTTCGTAATAATCAAGCAAAAAATCCTAGACCTTGCATGTAGAGTTTGAATGGACCAATAAAATCGTATGGTTTCTCAGCAGTGACCAATGCACCACAGGCTGGAATAGTAATTAAAGTGGACGATGCTGGGTTGAAATGTGAGAAAAGCTCGATGACATCTTCAACATGCACATCATCAATTCCAAACAACTACTAAATTCTTACACTTTAACTTGTGAATATCGTTTAAACTGATATCGTCTCTCCTGTTAAAATTAAATAATCAGTATGAAATAGCAAAGAAATATCAAATAACTACGTACTTTAGGTAACTTTCTACATAGTGACTCATGTTGACAGAGTTGATCAACTTCATTTCATCAATAATCGATTGGATGATATCTGGGGAGGTAGTATCGAGTTCACCCAAATGGAAGTACTTGACAAGGTAGTCTTTAACACTCTCTGGGTTCTTGAAGGATGGAATCGATTTAAATCCAATCCAATGCTTAACAGTCTCAAGCCAACCGAATGATTTAAATGCTGAACCACAAAGAATCAATCCAATTACATATTTTGGATTGTTAATTGCAAACTTGGTTAAAACTGCACTACCAGCACCTGAACCAAATCCAATAAAGGTCTTTATACTATGTATAAGCAAGAAACAATGTTAGTATTAAACCATTTTGGCTGAATATGCTTGTATACATACTGGAAATGTTCCAATACATAAAGGATGTCCTGTGACATTTGTTCCAATGATGGATAGTGCTCAATATCTGGAGCATTGATTTCGTGACCTGGTGCCTCGATATGAAGAATATTGACGAATTTGATGACAGATTTCATATCTGCACGATAAAAGAATGGGCTAAAACATGAAACATCTAAAAAGAAGTATTTTTGCATTAGATAATGATGTATCAATTTGGCGACAAATCAATGATCCTTACGATTGGTTCCTAAATCATGGTAGGTAATGATATATGGTAACTCAACATGGGCAGAGTTTTCACCCATTCTCAAGTAGCATGTAAGTTCACCCGATGCTGTTTTAAATGTTGTGTCTGACCTCTCCCGGTTGATCGACATATTGGTGCATGACTGGAATAGCGATCTGACCTGAATTCGACAAACCATCAGATGTACTCTTTCTAAGACTTCCTGCAAGCTTATTCAAAGCTCCACCAGATGTACTCTTTTTCAAATCCATTCTTTACAAGTATAATTTGTGGCTGTTGTACTTGATACTTCTTCTTTGTTTTTATTAGTAAATAAAACAAATATTTAGATTCCGATATATAGGTATGTATAAATTATACGACGATTATATTAACTGTTAGCTAATACAATCAATATATATAATTTGATGATAATTATTTTAGAAAGCTATTGATAAATCTATTTTTGATTATCTATTTATGTCGTACTAATGAA
This sequence comes from Heterostelium multicystogenum, assembly GCA_003667245.1. Taxonomy (NCBI): domain Eukaryota; phylum Evosea; class Eumycetozoa; order Acytosteliales; family Acytosteliaceae; genus Heterostelium; species Heterostelium multicystogenum. The sequence continues at coordinate 2,206 of RCNN01000469.1, forward strand.
CAAACACAAAAAAATGACAAGATGCAATTTTAAGAAAAATTGAGTATTAATTTGGTGTGTATTTTTGTGTTGTTGTTTGTTGTTCTAATTTTAATATAATGTTGAAGTGCAAATTCAATAGTAAGTTTATTTATTTATTTATTTTGTGAAGTTGTTTTATTTTATTTATTATATTAAATATAAATATAAATAATAGTAGTTTTTTAAAAATTTATTTGTAAGGTGAGTTTTGTGTATGTGAGTGGTGTGAATTGGTGAACTAAGCATAAAAGAAAACAGGGAAAAATAAATTAAATTAAAAATATTATTTAATTAAATTTTATTATTTATTTTTTATAATTATTATTATTATTATTGTAATTATTTTTAAACTAATAAAAATAAAACAAAAAATTAATAATAAAAATTGACATGAGTATTAAAACAAGGAACTTGACATGTGTTGTCTTGATTTTTGTTTTGGAAAACCTCGAGTGTGGGTGATCCTTTTATAGAATCTGAGATCAAAAAACAGGTCAGGAGTGAATTTGTGAGTTTTGTTCATGGTGTAATTGGTTTAATCTATGGTTTATCTACCCTTGTAACCACCAAGAGGGGGGGACAGTAATAAGGATTTGTTTGAACAAGAAAACAAGCTGCTAATGTGTTAATCAGTAGTGTCATCTAACAACATCTGAACGTAACTTAATTACTTGTTAATTGTGGGGGGAGAGAACACCACCTGTGACAAAATACATTGTATTCTGCACAGGACCCACCTTCACTAATAAAAAGAGAGGACTCAATAAAGTAATAGTTGATAATAATATCTATCAACAAGTCTCGTAGTTAATCAAAACAATTCATTACAAGAAAGGTCTGAAATTGGAGTGGTTCACTGTTTGTCAGTGTGTGTTGTCATCTTGTAATTCTAACATTCTTTTCTAATAATCTGTCTTGGTTATATCTTTCTGATATGTGCTGAGGAGCACCACCAACTAATCAGCCAACCAACTTGATTGTCGTCAGCAAGAACAATCCTCATGTTCTGGAAATCTTTGAAATCCAAAATAAAATAAAACAAAATGGGTCATCTCTACCAAAATAACAATAATCTTAGATGAAAAAGCTATTATTTATTTCTTCTTTCCAAATTTCTCAGCTTTTTTTTTCTTTGTTTGCTTCTTGATGTGCTTTTGGAATTTTTAGTCTTTCTTCGCTCTCTGTTCAACTCCTTGACCAGTTTCTTTCTTTCTTTCTTGGGCATATCCTCTAATTTAATTGGTTTTACCGTCTTTATCTGTGATTCCGCTTGTGATGACATCGTCTCCGCTGTCGCTGTCGTCTTCTTCCTCACTGTCACTGTCACTTTCGCTTTCATCATCTTCATCGTCATTTTCGGTGCCGTCTTTCTTGATTATCTCAGGAGCATCCAATGTGCTTGTTAACGTTGAGCTTAAACCCATAATAGTATTATAGAAAACATCGCCACCAGCCTTGGCCTTTGCTAAAATCACGATCCAAATCCAAAATTTGATCTAAAGTACGTGGAATATATGCGTTTCTGAAAACTTCTTCTTGATCTTATCCTCCTCTGACAGCTCTCCTCTTTCAACAATCTTTTTCTGTAACTAGAATGATGAGGATAGATGAGGTTGTTAGTGAATTGAAATGAATGATATATGCTGCCTGTTTTGAGTGTATGACCTACAGCATCCAAATACAAATCGATATTATCGTCGTTGATTGAAATGTCCGTAACGAATTCAAATAGTTCTTGTGTTAGCATGGTCTGCACACCATTCTTTCTGAAAAAGTCTGTGATGTTGGATACGTCCATACGGAGGAATTCCAGTGAGTGGGGATGGTCGTGCTCGACAGACTGTGATTACGTCGATAATGAAACAATCCACCCTTGTAGTAGAGGATATTGTACTCTGAAAAGATCGGCATGCACCAGACGACACTTGTGGTAGAGTGTTCTCATCATCTTAATTGCATCCAAATATAGCTCGTGATAAACGCTCATCGGTGAGGACGGCATCCTTCAAACGTGGTGCAGCATATCCATCCTTTCCAATGAAATTCATAATCAAAATGTGATTTCTCAAAACCAAAGGCGTTGGACAGGGAATACCGGCAGTCTTCAAAACGCATAAGATTACGGTACTCCTTCTCTGCCCAAACTTTGACCATCTTACGTGGATTGTGCTTGCTGTAACCACGACGGAAACGGAACTCACCAGTAACAATTAACGAATCACGGTCCTTAAATACCAAAATACTTGTTTTTGTACACCTTGATCGCACGCTCCTCGCCACTGGCAGTCATGGCATGGTATACATTTGCTTCCTTACCAGTGCTTACACAACCATTTGATCTCGCTGATGACACCCTTGTTGATCATCTTGAACAGCATCAAACGCGTTCTTGGGTCGAGTACCTGTTCAGTGGTGGCTCTATTCTCTTTGTCGGCAATTCTTATTCTAGATTGTTCGATCAAAGGCAGCCATTGCAATTAATATAATGGCGGCATCTAGCTCGACGATAGCAACACAACACATACCCTTGTTTATCGTCTTTTTCTTTTTAATTTCTCTCTAACTTCATTTGATACAGAGTTGGGCAGTGAACGATGAGAGTCATCGTCGATAACTCTTCTCATCTGACCCAAGTTTATTTTATTCTGATACTTTTGTTCCAATACATTGTTTCTTGGCTGCAGTGACTTGTTCAAAAGACAAAGATGATCTTTCATGCAATACACGGTCCTCATCTTCATCACTATCGAAAATAATCATCATCATCGTCACTATAATCATCATCATCACTGTAATAGTCATCATCATAATACTGTTGCTCTACATTACTATTATTATTATTGTTATTAATATTATTGCTGCTGTTAGATTGAAGGGCGGCATCGACTCCGCCATTCACAGAGTTTAGCTTGTTGATCCATATAATTCTTTAATAAATAAATGGAGTGTAAAAAAACGAAGTTTTCGTCTTTTTTATATTCTCATTAATTATATATTATTATTATTATTGATTATTTTTTTTGTTAATTAGTTTTGGAATTGTTTATTTTTATTAAATAATTCAGATATTAATAAGAAGTTATCTATTCCTATTTAGTGTCGGGTCTAAATTTATGGACTTCTTACATTTTGAATTACAAACTTTTAAAACAAAACAATTTATATCAACTCACTGCAAAATCACTTAGTAGGTTGATATGACATGTCAATTAATCTGGAGTTTGGTAAAGATTTGATTGTAATGTAGTCAAATGATAATCAATAGCAATAGGTTTGTATGTAGCTTATTGTTTGCAATGAAAAAAGGGAGCTTTCAAATTGGAAGTTAAATCTTGAATTATTTATTGTCTCTAGTAGGTAGTTCTTGTTATTCATTGTATCTTAAGATTGTTATTTTGTTTGGTTGGCTGGTTGGTTGGGGTTTGTTTGATTGTTTGATTGTTTGTTGTTTGATATTTGAGTTGTTGGTGTTGTTTAATAATAATTTACATTAATATACATCTTTCTTTCTTTTCTTTTGTTGGTACACCTTCTTTCTTATATTTATCTCTAATCTTTCGTACGATACTAAAAAAACACATTATCTACATTGATTCTATCTTTACAAGATGTCTCCCAAAATTCACAGTTTGGATATGATTGTGCTAATTGTTTTCCTTCGTTTGTGCTAACTTCTCTGTGTGAATCTAAATCAATCTGTGTGGAGTATTGGATTAATATGCCGACTCTGCTATGATGGGTCTGTCTGCTGCTACAAAAAATAGTTACCTTATTACCAACCAAAACAATAGGTACTTCCTCTTCTTCCTTGACTCTAAAAAGCTGTTCGACGATGTCTTTCAATTCGATAAAGGTAGATTTTACAAGAATACTATAGACCAAGACGAAACCTTCGGCACTCTTCATATATAATTCTCTCATGGCAACCAAAACCTCTGAACCAGCTGTATCCAACACTTCGATACAAACATTTTCTCCATCCAACTCGAAGCTCTTTGTATAGGTATCTTCTACTGTAGGATCATACTATAATATTGATAACATAACATAATATATTAGATCATCAACTCACAAATATCATATCGTATCAATCAAATTTTTCAAATCCATTCATTCCATATCCATTTTCCAATCGACATCTTCACTCTACAAATCTTCCTGTCTTCCATTGCTATTTATAACCAAAAATTGTATAAAATCCCATTTTGCTTGTAAAAAAAAAAAACTGAAAAAAAAAATAATAAAATTCGTTTCAACTCGTAAATCCATCCATCCGCCTTTCTTTCCTTGTCTTTTTGATCTATCTATCTTGTCAATCGTCGTGCTCTTTGAATCTTTGGTTTGTTCATTGATGGTTGTATGCTTTGCTATCTGATTGTTAGGTGTTGATGGAAATCGATGATTACCTTGTCGATGAATATTCCTTGGTGAATTGGACAGTGAGTGCAGACTTTTCCTACGGAACCAGATCCCATCAACAGCTACAAAATATTTCGACTTTTGTGGTGTCTGTGATACCTTTCCTTTATCCTTCTTTCCCATCTTTTACTTCTTTATAATATATAATAATAATAGTACGACTAATTTAAAGAGAAAATTAATAAATAATACTATTTAAAGTTTTGAGGTGAAAGTTTGTTGTGATGATGATGATTATGATGATACAATAATAATAGTACTATTATGAATGTTTATAAATAAGTAAGGTCCTGTAACTATGATTGCTATCAATTAAATAATATAAATAAATAATAAATAAATAAAATAGATATATTATATTATTTTAGATATATATAGAATGATTTGATTTGATTTGATTGTGATTGTTTTGATGATTAGTTTTTTAGTCAAAGTTAAGTTTGTTGTTGGGATAAAATAAATAAGTGAAAGAGAAACACACAAGTATGGATCAACAACTAAAAATAACTCCCAATAATAATTTTGCTGCCTGAAAGATTTGAATTAAAAAATGGTTTTGTTTTTTTTTTTTTTTTTTTTTTGATTCTATTTTTTTTTTAAAAAAGTTTTTTGATTCAATGCAGGTGTATGTTTGCTTAATCAAACTTACTTCCTAGATGAACGGTGATTATTATATCTTTTATAGTATTAAATAAATTTGATACTTTATATTTGTTATTATTATTTTAGCTTGTTTTTTGATGTTTGTTTACTTGTTTTAAAAGATTTGGGAATAAAATTGAAATGTGTAGATTGTTTTTGATTTGATTAGTGTTGGATCGCTTTCTCAACTTTGAAAGATGTGTGATTTGCAAATGTGGTTGTATTTCATTTTTAGATAGATAAATTATAATAATAATTTGTTGTGGTGTTACAACTATAATTACTTTGTTTATAAACTTTAATAAATATAATGATGTTTTTATCTTTAAAAGTAACAAACAAACAAATAAACCTCTAAGGTATCAACAGCAGCAGCAGATATTGTAAAGCAAGACAAGACAGCTAGAGCAGCTTGAATATGATATTATATCATTTTAAAGCAAGCATCTTGTTTGCTTTTGAACAAGGTTATTTTAAGACCAATCAGAAGCACCAATAACAACAGTAATTAACTTCAACCTTTTTGATTAAATCACACACAGTTCATTGATAGATATCTGTTTTTGATTTGGTTTTGTTTGTTTAGGTAAAATAAAATAAAACAGGTAACTAATGTATTTATTTATTTAGCAGGTAAATAAAATGAATAGCGAACGCTTTTAATCTTATAGAGACAACTAGTTGCCTTGGATATCACTTGGAGAGTCCAACTGCTGCGACTGATGGAGTTGCTTCTTTGAAAATATCTTGCCATTTGTTGTCTTGCTCTATATTCTCTAAGTTCACTTTCGAAATCGCTACAGTCATTGTTTATACTTAACAGATTGTTTAATATGCACTTGTTTAAACCACTATTTAAATTACTACTACTACTACTGCAATTATTATTACTACTACTACTATTGTCAACTATTTCAAATTTACTATTGTTGTTCTGTGATGACAATACTGGTGATGAAGTTAAATATTGGATATTAAGAGGTTGTGACTGTTGCGACTGTATTTGTGGTTGTGTTTGTTTATATGATCTACTAATATACATTTCATTAAAAAATTGTTGTTGTTGTTGTTGTTGTTGTTGTTGTTGTTGTTGTGTTGATGATGATGATGATTGGTTTTGTACAATTGATGTTGTTATTGGAGATTGTGGCTTTTGCTTTTTTTAATTCTTTGGAACGACGGTTTCTGCATTTGGGACAACTGTAGTGTTGGCTTTGATCATATATAAATAGACACATCTTTAATTCCATCGCAGTCAGTCATCACCCACTGGCCAGCAGTCCGTACAACGAATCCACTCGTTGTCCTGCTCCATTGAATCCTTCTTATTATACATTTTTTCCACACATTGGACACTTGGGCTTCTTCATATTTTGAAGACCACAGCTATTACAAAGAACCTCCCCGCTTGGACCCTTACGCCATTTACATGTTGGACCCTTTCCTGGTGTAGTCGAGCCACACACACAACGATTAACTCTTGGGACCATTTGGTTCTTTGATCGCTTTTTTCATTGGTTTGATTTCTTTCACGGGTTAAATTCTCACATTTCTTAAAGTTTGGATCGGTCATCAATTTTCTGTGTTGCTCTAACAACAAAAATGGTTGGCAAGGAACATCAAAAGTATTTGGTGATTGGAGTGGTGAAGTAATTGGAAGGATGGTGCTTTAATATGCATACAAATCGAATTAATACATCATTCAAAGAATATTATAACTAGGTAAACATACTTTTTAAATCACATTCTGATGAAGATATTGGTGAAGATGGCGAGCAATCATCACTTTCATAAAAAACTTTAATTATATCGTTAACTTTAGATTCATCTTCATTGGCATTGTCCGATTGTGTTGGCGATTGGCATGGAGAAGCGGATGGAGAGTAGTGTTTTCTTGGTGAGTTGTTTTCTACTTCCACTAGAGTATTGTAACTACTATTACTATTGTTGTTGCCGCTATTGTTTATATTGAAAAGATTGGATTTAAAAGTTGAGAAAATGGATTTGGTTGTTGTTTTTCTTGGATGGCGCATGTGTTTGAAAATGGAATGTGTTGGTCAAATAATTTTACTCTATTATTATTGAGAGCGGATGGAACGTTTTCATCACAATCAATATGATGGAATTCCATGGCCTTTATTAGTTTTTATTATTGCTGAGTTTTATTATAATCTCTACTTTCCATTTTATTTCTTCAAATATATTATATAAAATCATCCAAACAAAAGATAAATAAAAATTTAAATACTAACTAATAATTAACTATTACTTAAATAATATATAAAAATGGTGGAATGGAAATAAATACTAATATATAATATTTGATTTAAAGATATTTGATGATTGATGATTGTTAGTGTTGTTGTGTTGTTTGAAAAAGAGGAGTTTGAAAGTTTGAGTTGGTTGATTTATTTGGTTTGGGTTAATATGGAAATTGGTTTCTAAAGTTATTTCCAATTAAAATACTTTCAACTTAAATAAATGAAATGATTACTATTTATATTGGCTTTAATGAAGCTATTAAATCCAATGGCACGCGTGTTAATAAATAATCACCTTTTAATATTGGTGTGTGGAAAGGTACTAGATGATTCACAGCCAACTTTAACACCTTGAGTGTTATTGTAATTTAGTGATTACAAATTGAAAATATAAAATAACTTGATTTGGAAATTATCTAAACAACGCTTTGCAGAAATGCAATGAATTGTGATAATTTTGAAATATGTCGGATGTGTTAAATAGGATGATGTGTTAATTATGATTTTAGTTAATTATTGATGATGATATTGATTTTGTTGTTGTTATAATATTTTATGTGTATTAAAATATATATATTTATAATTGGTTTTTTAATAAATAAATAAATAACTGATTTATTGGTATTGGTTTGTTTGTTTTATTAGCTTTGATAAATGCTTTATAATTGTATATATTTATAATTTCTAAATTATTAATCAAAACTTATAAACTTTAGTATTAATATTAATTATATTATTTTTATTAAAAGTGTCAGTGTTTCAAATTTGAATTTGAAATGATTATTTATAAATACTCGATGGAAATATAACTCTAGGTTAATAAATTTATTTTTTATTTTTAATTTTTATTTAAATGCTATCCTATTATTTCCAGATTATTGCAACCATTTTAATATATCATGATGAAAAATGTGGGGGTGAGATGAAAAATATCGAAAAAAAACTAACAAAAAAGTCACTATTTTCGATGGTCCATCTTTTTGTATTGTTGCAGATGTGGGTTGATAGTGTTGAAAATGATGATCCTTGATACTTGGGAATTTGTTTGACAGTAGTATTTTTTACATTCAACTTCATTTTTTTATGGTGACTCCTTTACTCAAGAATGCTCTTTGAAAACCAAAGACTGATGTAAAAACTAGCTTCAAAAAACAGGGCA
>RCNN01000470.1:0-13070 GCA_003667245.1 Heterostelium multicystogenum
TACATTGCTGTCTGGAATCATTTTTAAACTATGTTTAAGATAATATTTTTCAAAAAGGAAAGTATTCTTTAAACAATAGAAATATCATCAAGGCTTTCAATGAATATTATGATATTTGAATGTAATGAATCTATGAATGATTGATTGATTTTTATATTAATGATTAATAGAATACAAACTTTTTGTTTTATCCTAATATTAACACATGGATTTTTGATATTCTTGTAAATTAATATAACTAACTAAACTACTTTGATAAAATATATTTTTTGGTTCTCCAAATATGATAATTTATAATCCTTAAAGTATATAACTCATTATTTATAAATTATTACGGTTATTTTTTTTGGAAATGTAGAAATTTAAAATTAAAGAAATCAAACAAAAAAAAAAACAAAACAAATATTCTTTATATTATTATTATTATTATTATTATTATTATTATTATTATAATTATTTAATAATATTTATTATTTATGATTGATTTCTGAAAGGGACTATAGATGTTTAGTTGTTTGGTTTGTTTTTTAAAAATTCTTTTTTGCAAATTGTCTTTTGGAATTTGAATTGTCGTTGTTTTTCTTTGGTTTTTGCACTGCGAAATGTATAGGTTCGCTTGTGCGAGTAGGGGGAAATTAATTAATTAATATAGAAGTTTAACCACATGACGGAAAATCTTTGTTTTTATTTGAACTCCATGGTGCAATTTAGGGTGGATCTTTGGTGTTTTTTTAAAACAATTTTATTTTAGATTCACTATTAAAGGTGATTTTTTGGCGGTTAGAGAAATTTTTCTTCTGATAATTGCAAGAAACGGAGAATTCTCTAAAGATTTAAATTCTTTAGGTGATTGACATGCCTTTAAAGGGTGATATGATTAGGTAATTTCCAACACCAGAGTACCAGGATTTAAATGTCAAAATGAAAACAAAAAAAAAAACACACAACAATCAAGCTCACTGTATTAAAACGGAATTTCTAAAATAGTTGATTCTGGAGTATTTATTAGGTTGATGGCTCCCAATGATTCGTTGGCATTCTAGTATTACCATTGATAAAACTCAATAGGAAAAACAAACATCATTAAATTGATATTGATACCGTATCAATTGGTATTTAGAAATGGATGATCAATGACGAAAATAAACAATACTGTAAAAGTAATTCCACAAGAATAATTAATTCTATTCTATTCTATTCTATACAGTAAAGTAGGTTAATTTATTCCATTCAACCATCCCCATTCATTCATTCATTTATCCCTCCAATCAATTTGATTTTTTAGGATAAGACAAATGATCATTGAGTTCATCGTTAACCTTTCGTCACGAATGTTAAAGAATCTTACCAAATAATACTTTTGCGGGGTGACAGAATTTTGTCAGTTACTTTCATTATCCAAACAACAGTCTATTTTATCAAAAGATAACTAGAAAATGGATATCTCTATTATATTTAATATTTTTATTTATATTTTTTATTTTTATTTATATTGATATATTTATATGACATGAATATCTATAACTTTATGAACCTATATTTCTAAAATTCAACTCTAAATTTTCAAAATATTCTATGAATAAAGTTGTTTGAACCTAATGTTCTTTGAAGGCTTTCGTGATGTTGATCTCTTGTATTCACTTTGAGTTGTAATTATTATTATTATTAATAAACATTGTAATACTTTGTTTTTATTATATTACTATATTGTATGGTATCTTTTGTATTGTTGTATTATTATCTTTAGTAAACAATGATAGATAAATTAAGCTTTCCTTTATTATTATATTTGATCTCTTTCATCGGGTGGAATATCGATAGATGTTGTTTTGCTTTAACTTGTCGTAAACTGTTCTATCAAAGAAATAAGTATCTTCAGTTTAAACAGCAATGGGTTAATTCTGACTAGAACAGTATATAATCATCTATATAAGTATAGAACATGTCCATCCATCATATCTAGTTTTTAGAGAGCAAGCCGTTAAAACATTAGAGTCAACCGATAACTTCAAGATAAGAGACATTACTCAATTTGAAGAAGACTACAGGAAGAAAGGTGAACCATATGGTTAGTATGACCAAGTTTATAACTCTTATTGTCACACAAACACTTATTAATTCTCTCTCTCGGTTTTTAATTTGAAGATATTGATACTGATGCAATTAGAATAAAATATGATATTCCCTTGCCTATTCATTGTCTGCCTAGCAATCTTAGATACCTAGAGTTTAGCTACGGATTCAACCAACCGATTGGGCAAAATGTACTTCCCAATACTTTGAGGATATTGAAGTTTGGAATGTCATTTAACAACCTATTAAGCAAGGTGACTTACCAGGTGGTATCGTGACTCTAGAGTTTGGCGACATGTTTAACCAACCGATAGTGGCAAATACTCTTCCAGAGTGCCTAGAAAACCTGACTTTTGGATACAACTTCGATCAACCTTTGATCGAAGGAGTATTGCCTAACAAACTCTATTCCTTGCGGTTCGATGGTCTTTTCAATCAAATAGCACTAGTCGTTCCGGACTCCCTTTCGAATACTATATTTCTTTCGAGGATATAACCAGCAATTCAACAGATATAATAGTCTACACAACTCATCGATTACATCTCTGACCCTCAGTCGCTACTATAACTTCCCTTTCACCAGAGATTCATTCCCGACTACCTTGAATCATCTGGTACTTCGACACCAGGTGATCCAAGGTGAGCTTCAGGACTCTATTACTTCGCTGTGTATCGAGCAACTTTCACCATTCTACATGCAGGTTGATGAGCGTTCGGTATCCATTGGAGATTCCTAAACATCTAGAGAACTTAGTGATTAGCACTGACAACAAATTAGCGATAACATCGCTTTTAAATCAAGTGGCTTACTCTCCGACGCTGTCTAGCTTGGTCATATTTCCATTCTACGACCTTGAAATGAAGGACCTCAAGTGTCCACCAAACCTAAAAACCCTCAAACTTAACACTTTTCACCATATAATCTACAGAGTAGTCAGCTGCCTGACACCATTGAAGAGCTAGGCCTGAATGGAGTGCACAATTCACGTCCTGATAAAATGCACATTGGATATCCTCACCACAAGTATAGTTGGGAGAAAATGCCTCACTCTCTTAAGAGACTGCATGTCTTTTGAATCAACATTCTTCAATAACAATGAAGTACCATTTAAAATCGATATCATAGCCAACGGCTATACCTTCCGACGTCTAGACGAAAAGAGCATGCTGGTGTTGAAAGATAATCTACAAGGAGGTATTGCCAATGTCAACAGATTTAAAAATAACGATCCTTCTAAAATAATCAAAGTAATTAAAGAAAAAGATCTTGCATAATGCCACCAATAATAAATAACACCTTTTCAGCTTTATGATCCTACTACGCAGTATGGTATGTTCGATCCTATGCTCTAGGCTGGTAATACTGTATGTTTTGTATCTTTGCTTTTATTTTCTTGATTGGATTGCTTCTAGTGGTTCCATCATTACAATTGAATTTCCTCTAATTACCACCATACCCATGTTGATCTGTTCTTGCGGTGACAGAATTTCGACAGTATCCTTTAAAACAATATTCATAAATGAATCAAATCCTCTTAATATTCTACAACTGTTCTATTTCCATTGAGTTTAACTAAATGTTAATTAGATAGTAAGTTTAGTTAGTATGACTCTAGCTCTTTCATTGTTAATAACAAATCATCTATTAAGCATAGGTACCCATTCATTTTCTTATCTAAAAGCCTATTATAATTATAAAGCAATCATTCCATTAGTAAGTGAATTAGATAAAGTCATATTTATGTTGAAGATATCAATCAAACAACATCAGTCAATAATACTTACTTTGTTAAATCAGGATCTTGTGGTTTACCGAATGCCATTATATATGCTTTGAGTTTATAATGTTGAGAGATATATATACAGGTAGTTGTGTAGATGTTTGATTTGATTTCGTTCGATGTAATTAAACTTGAAGTTTAAGATATTGATCGATCTATTTGATTAATAAATGATGATTATTAAACTTTGATTAATCAACCTTTTTTAACGAATAAATTATTATTAATGAAATTCGAACAAAGGATCTGACTTTTTTGAACTCAAGAGTGAAAAACTAAAAACATATCTTTAACAATTACAATTAGTAAGATCATTTTTTAAACTAATCAGCATAGTCAACAAGTTATAAAATTATAAAGTCGACTCGATTTTAATTTATTTGTGTTTTGTTTTTGTTCGTTTCTATGATCGCTCATTAATTATTTCTTCTTTGGAGCTCCACTTGATGAACCTTTGGTTGTTGGTTTTTTGACAGGTGGAGGTGGATCTCTCTTTCTCTTTTGATTTTGATTGTTGGCTTGTGACATATCATCGATATTAGAACGTCTGTCTGCGGCTGCTGCCTTTGAATCCAATGTATCCCAATCTTCTCCTGAATCTTCACTTTCTTCCTCGGAGTAATCAGATGACATTGATGATTGTGATGATAACTATATTAAAAAGTTTGATTAGTTTGATTGCACTTGAATGTTGGGTTAGTATTGAATACATACATAATCTGATGAAACATCGATTCACTTGGTTCATAATCTTCATCGTCGTCGTCGGAATCTTCACCACCAGAACCGTTTTCACCCTGTGGGTCAAGGAAAGACCATCCACCATCTTCTTTCCATTGCTTGAGATCGGATTTAATCTCAATCATAATTCTCTTCCAGTTAAGATTTCTCTCTGACATGTAGAACTTAATGTTGCAAGAGTCCAGCCACTCCTTGATGGTTTCGAAATATTCTCTGGAATGATACTGATACGGATGGTGGGTCGTGAGTAGTCCTTGAAAACGAACACAAGATCAAAGTTACGGAGAGCACGACTGACACGCTCAAAACAAGCAATCTCAACCTCCTCCAATGTTAGGACAAAGAATGGTGCCTCTAGCAATGCAACCAAGCACTGTACGGATGGCTGCAAAAGCACAGTATTTACATTTGGCACACCATAGAAGGCGAGGTCTCTGTATGGAATATCAAACTCGAATCCACCACCTGGAACGATCTCTTCGACTCTCTTTACAAAGTTTTGGAACTCTGTGTTTAATTTCTTTCTTATTTCACGCTCACGTCTCTCCTCTTCGAGTTCATCGCTCATCGAACGGCTGGTTACGTCTAGAGACTGTGAAAGCTCGGAAATTTCAGAGTAAAACTGGACATCCTTTGACTTCTTCTTTCCGATCATCAATGCGTCATAGAGATGGAAATGGATGATAACCATTGATTCTTGTTCTGCCTGTTGGAACAATGCATGCTTAATGTTCTTGTATAAAATATCGATTGGTGTCTTGTCTTTGTTACCGGTTTGGATTGAATCTAAGACCGTTGTCGTGTGCTTCAAGATTACCTAGTGAACGACGACCAGAGATGGTTGGACGTACTGAAACATCAGGCAAACGAGGGAAACGTCCTCTGGTGAGAATCAATTTCTCTTGGGCGATCAAGGTGGACTTGTCACGAGTTTCAGTTTCACGGGTGGTAGCACGCTTTCTCATCTCCTTGATGATACGCACGTAGTTGTTGAGTGCCTTGATATCCTGTACACGGAAAGTAACCTCACGGATGAACAGTAATTGTTTTGGAACAAGCTCGGCTTGCTCCGGTGAAAAAGAGGATGGTGTATTAAAGTTGATTCTCAAATATTCTTCGGTCTTGGAAACATTCTTGATGGTTGAGATATGGAATGGAACTATATATCCGTAGATTGGTAACAGGATACTTTCTTTGATCAAGTCAATTGTGATCTTGTTCTTTACGACATCGGCTGGATATCCTGCTGGTCCATTGCTATATAATGTCAAGGTATTGTTGAATGAGGAATAGTCCTCAACACCTTGCTTTGATACACTTTCTGTGGATTTCTTTTCTAATGCTCTAATTTTTGCCTCTGTTTCTTCTAAATTCTTTTTGTGCCAACATATTCTAAAGATAGTATTAATATTAATATGTTGTTCCTCACTGAGTGATAACATGAGAATGTAACTTACTTGATGATCTTTTCTCTTTTCTTCTGCAGTTCTCTTTGATTCTCTCTTTTTACCTGTGATAGCCTTTAAGTCATCAGTCATCTCGAGCACCAATGATGGGTCATGCTTTGAGCTTGATTCATCCATGTTATCGCCATCCTCTGAAATAAAGTAAAATACATCATTTGCTTTCTTTCCACATTCGGATGTCAAAACGTTTACTTTTCCTTCATCATCAACTGAAACTGTGTCACCAATCATCAAAGAATAACTAACAATCAAGCAGTTAATAAAGATTTCAAGATCTGTTGCCTATCCTTTCGTCTACATACAGCTTTGATTTTTCGTCCTTGAATTTCTTTGCTTCGATATTTTGGAAACCAACAACTACATTCAAAACCATTCCACCTTTAATAAGCTTATGATTGGTTGCACTGATATTTGCATATGATTCTTGGAATTCCAATCCAATCTATTATAGATTCAATACCATTAGTCTTTGTAATGACTTTCTTGATTATTATATAACTCTACTTACACCGTATCCACAACTCTTTAAAAAGTATTTCAACATCTCTGGATTTTGTGACTCAATGAGTTGGGTTGCCTTTTCGTAGACTTGGCTAAACTTGGTTCCTGGCTTCAAGCTCTTGATGATTTGATTCTGTACATTGAGAAGAAGTTGATAGTTCTTTTGTTGCTCGTCGATTGGATCAATGATGTAGGTTCTAGCAATGTTTGAACAGTATGTTTTGTAACGAGCACCGAGTGATACGACAATGGTACCAAAGTGTAAGTTGTCTTCATTGCTGGTGGCATTGAACTTCAAGTCGTAGACTCCACCACTCTGAATGATTGGCATGTAAGCATAGTCGACAGTGTCCTTTGTCAAACGAGTGCTGATCTTCTCTGGTGTGTTGAAAACATCCAATGTAAACTCTGTAAGTTGTGAATGGGATTCTTTCTCCTCTTTATCAATGATCTTTTCGATTCTGGGCAACAAGAATGACATTAATACTTTATCAGAAATCTTTGCAGAGTATGTAATATTTTTCTAAAGATATCCAAATTCAATGTTAACAGATTTAATAGACCTATTGATGTCATAAAGCTAAACATACCAATTCTTGGGCATCTTTGATAGCCAAAAGTGATGATAGACCTTGAGTAATATCGACTTTTTCCAAACCTGAAGCATCCATAGCTTCTTCCCATGCCTTTCCAAAATCACCTAAATACTTTTCCTTTAAGATAACACCCATATGTTTCTAAATATAAGAGCGGTTAGTCATCATCTTCAAAGCTGTCTGTCGGGTCTATTAAATATTTACACCAGCCTTTGATTTCTTCATTTCGGCAATGACAGATTCGAAATTGGCCTTGTTATTATCTGATTTATCGATAGTATGGAAGTGGAGTGGCTTAAATTCACCATCCTCGGGCTTCTCAATTGCTTCAAATATTGAAACTAAATGTTAATATTGCAAAATGTTAGTTGGTGACTATTCTCTATTCCATATTTAAGTGCTGTGTTGATCATTACTCTTCTTTTGACTTGCAACAATATGTATAGATTTTTTCAAGAAAACAATGAGAGTCTCTCTTAATTCGTATCCAAACAACCATGACTGCATCATTGTTACTTTTTGATATGGATTTTGATCGTTGGGTGCACCCAAAGCAAGCACCACACAATCAGCTGACTTCCATAGTGATTCATTCTCTGCATTTTCCCATGATTGATAGAGATTACGAAGTCTCTGGTTGAAAGTAGCGCTATCAATTCTAACCTCAGAAGCGCTACTACCATTACCAGTAGCAGCAGCAGTAGTAGTTGAACTACCATTACTAGTTTTAATATCCATCTTTTAATTTCTGTTTTCTTAACCAATGACAACTTTTATTATTTCAAGATATATATATATATATATATATATAATAACTAGATAACGAACTAACTAGATATCTAATTAACTAACTAACTATATGTAACTAACAAGAATTTGAACTTGATTCAAATGAACAATAAACAATAACAAATTTGGCAAGCAGACTTTATCAAGTGAGAATCAAGCAAGCAAGCCAAGAGAGCTAATGAATATGAAAATTGAAATAAATAATAAATAATAAGATAGATAGGATGATGAAAATAATGTTAGTTCAAAATAAGGCGCCCAAACCAACAACAGAATACTAAATTAAAGTCGATGTTGTTTTAAAATAATTTAGTTTTTTAATTTATTTTTAAATATTTCATTTATTTTCAGATTTCCAATAATAAATATGAACTTCATTTCAGCAACCCAATTCTCATTAAATCCTACAATGCAAAAGTAGCTTATACTTTGCACCATTAATAATATTATTGCAATATATTATACAGGATCAAGTAGATCTTCAGGGACAACCGATTGTGATCATAAGTTGATCCTGAACTTAGTTATATACTTTTGTTTATTACTCACATTTTATATATCTATGTATTATTAGTTTACTAATAATGAATAGATATCAAATGTGTAATGAATTTAAACATTCATTCTTTTTCATATATATATGTACGCTCCTCTTTCTCTGTTTCTCTCTTCCTCTTGAGTGGTGTTAATGTTAGTTCTCATCTCTTTCCTTCTTTCCCTATTCAATTTTCTCTTATTAAACTTATAGCAATCAATAACAATTAATTCTTTATATTCAAGAAAGAATTAACAAGTTATTTTAGTAGAAATAAGAAAATAAGCTTGATATGTGTATCTCCAAAAATAAAATGTGCAACTATCAAAACAACAACAACAACATGATGTTGGTTAGATATTGCAACAGGCACAATATTAATAATAATATCTTAAGGAATGACACTATCATGCTTTTTGAGTAAATACTCATAAATATGTAATGTCTGTTATAATTGGTTGTTTGTTGAGACAGCTCGAAAATAAAGAGATGCAAAAACCATATTGTTTACAAATTAATTAAATTTATCTTATCGAATTCAAGTAATCAATTTAACGTTAATCACTGTAGGTGAGCATGTTGGTATGTCTTTGAAAATACTAACCATCACCCTTGGCTACTATGATTAGATTACATCAGTAGATCATCATTACATTCTTGGAATCACGTGACAAACTATTGTGATACAAGAACATTTTAAGCTGAGATTAAATCGTGGATACATTTCATTTAATTCTCTTGATTAAAGGAACCTGTCCAATCAGTTACATCGTTTGCAACCACCATCACAAATTCTCTTTCAAGTTATTGGCCAACAAACAGGACAAATTGAAAATTAGATATTCACGATTCCTATTACTAATATAGAAAGTGTGCTGATTTAAGAGGAGCTGCGCATTCTGCAATGAGCACTAAATCCCAATCCAATCAACCCAATCTCGAAAACAACTTCCTGTAATTTCGTTGGTGAATCTGATTTGAGATTAAAACAGTGTTAAATCAAGGTGCAAAGAAGCACCTCAAAAGTCTCTTCCCTCATTGCAAAGAAAACCACAGTCTAATCATCAAAAAATGTAGAATACATTCTCTTTTATTGATAAAGTTTTGATCAAAAAAAATCAAAATATTTTGATGAACGAAAAAAGCAAGGTCTAACCAGTACCTTATATTATATAGAGACCCCTGCTGAACTTGGTTTTGGGTAGAATTTCTCAACAAAAGAGATCACCGAAAAACTAAAAAAATAGTGAGTCTTTTTTTCAAACAGTTTTCAGATTTCTATCTCAAACTCAACTTGAAATTCCATTGGTCTGAATAAAAACATATCAGCGCAAATCAATTCCAAACGTATTAATTTACTAATCTTGTTCTGGTTTGTTGATGAAGACCCGTTTGTAAAAAAAGTTAATTAAATGTAAAATGAATCCTATCTTGTCGTTTAGATGCCGTTCTAAAAAACAGGATTTAGAAACATACAAACAGGTGCTAATGTGATGATCATCATTTCGACCATACCAAGGTCTTTAATTGTTAGAAATTGAATCCTGTTGGTAGTATGTCACCAAAAGGTGAGGTAGGTTACATATGGACATAGGGACGTCAACACCATACACAAAGGCAGGAAAGATTGGTAGAATTCGGAAAAAAATCTAATTATTTTTAAGTAAATTTTATGGTGCTGGTGGATGCTTGGTAATTTCAGATTGAGATAAATAGTCGGAGTCCAGTCATTTATTTCAGTATCAAATAATAATAATAATCTAAATCTCCTTTATATAAATACATATATTTATATTTGTAATATTACCTATTAATTTCTTGTAATACCAATAATTATCACTTTGTAACTTATCTTTTCGAAAATGATGAAATATATTGTTGCTCTTGTTTTGATGACAGTTGCCATCTCCATGGCCTGTGACGATCCATTTGTTGAAATGCCACGTCCAACTCGTGTTTTGTACCCAGAGGATTTAACTCGTGCTGAGCGTAAATACCACGAGAAGTACATGCAAATTGCTTATGATCTCGCCGTCGCCGAAAACAACTTATTCACCACCGTCATCGTTGCTCCAAATGGTACCATTGCCTGCACTGGTCTCAACAACAACCCAGCTTCTGCTGTCTACCACGGTGAAATGGTTGCCATCATGAACTGCTCACGTATTCACAACAAGAACACCTGGGAAGGTTACAGCTTGTACACCACTGGTGAGTCATGTCCAATGTGCCAATCTGCTGCCATGTGGGCTGGTTTCGCCAAGGTCATCTACGGTACTTCATCCAAACCTTGTACTGCGAGAAGTGTCTTGGTCAAATCCCAATGCTCTCCAACCAACTCAACGCCCTCTCCTACGGTCTTGCTGGTAACGCTTTGCCAACCCAAATCATTGGTGGTATCTTGGCCAAGAAGACTGACACTATCTACCCAGACTTGTGCGGTACCAACGGTGGATGGCACGTTAACCCAATCTGCTCAAAGTGTGCCAAGCATGCCGACCTCGATTAAATTAATCACGAATAGTCTGTATGTTTTGTATTAATAAATTATACAATTCACAAATGATGAACATCTCATTCGTCATTTAATAGTTAAATAAAAAATATTTAATTATCATTTCAAAATATATATAAATATTTTATTTGTTATTACCATAATCTTAAATATCTATTTTTTCAGGAATTCCAGATATATAAAATTTTTGATGAGAAATGTTCATGTCATGACATCTTGCTTAGAATATTTTACAGAGATAATTTATGATTTTTAAGAGTTTTTTACTTTAGCTAACATATTGAATTTGTTAATAAAACCATCATTATCATCATCTTCTTTTTACATTATAATAGACGGTCAAATCATGTTTCCAAATTATATTTATATGACAATAATAAAGTATGTTAAGGTAGATGGAAATCAGTTCAAATCATTTTAGAGCTAGCTTTAGTTTGTTGGAAGTTTCATGAGATGGTAAAATCATTGAATGATACCATTGTTTTTGCCTGACAACGATGTGGATTCTTTATATACTATTGCAGAAAGGTTAAAGAACAGATTCTCACCCTTATCAAATCACCCAAAACATCTTATTGTCGATTACAATTATGAGTATTTTGAACAAAAAAGGTCCTGTTGCTACCAATAGGGATCTATATATCCTTAGTTTTTGCAGTTTAGAATCTTACCATGGTACTATTGAAGTAATGGAACAACTCATTCAACTTGGAGTCAAACCAATAAAGTTGGAGCTCTATGGAAAGTGTTATCGACATCTATATTTTGATCAAAGCCAGGCAATGGAAAATATCCTAAAATCATATGATTCACCCAATATCGTGAGTCTGTCAGTCCAGATAAGAAAATAGATTTATTAGAGATAAAGATATGTTCTGTAGAGTAGTTTTACCTCTTTTAGAATCAAAAACAAACTTTCTAGCACTTAGGAGTTTAAAGTTAGACCTTGATTTCTATTACCCAGTTTTAAATCGATTGCTAACTTTGGATTCTTTAACCGACCCCAACAAAACACTGGCAACTAGAATACTTTGAAGGAGAAATCCAAATCTATATGTTTTTTCTCAAATGTGGAGCAACACCCAAGTCAGTCAAATGTTCAATTGTGGCAAGCAATCTAATGCTTTACTATCTCCAAAATAATCCATTCAAAATATCTAATAATATGGAGAGTTTGCATTTTAATCAGCACACACCGGTATGAAACATTGAAAGAAGATTACAACCAAGACCAAGATATATTTGTTTCATATAACAATCTATTTCCAAAGTATTTAGATCTTCTTTTTCCAAGAGAAATCCACACCTCCATATCAATGCTTAAATCCCTCACATTTGAAGAAAAGTCATATATCAAAGAAAGTTTTCTCTTGAGGTTCTTACTTCAGAACAAGGTTATTTATTCTTTGAATATTTAGAGAAAATGTATTCATTAGATTCCTTATCATTCATCTTTGTTGGGAATGGAGCAAACAGTTATGATGAAGTGGCTATTCAAAAGACCATATCGAATTATCTTGACCTAAGAAATCTACCAATCAAGTGTACTGTTAGCTTTTCGGAGAATAATCTAATTGAAGAATAAAGAAGATAAAGATTAAAAGACATGGAACTATTCCAAAGTTTGAAATTAAAGTTTAAACCTTAATCAAAGCAACTATCAATGTTATTTCAAGAGCGACCAACTAGTAACAACTAATTCCCATTGAGATTAACAAGTATCTTTTGGAATTTTAATTTATAATAGAATATTTTAATGAAGGTTTTTATTAGTATTGAAATCTTCTAAAACTTTCCAGATCTATAATCTTGGATCGCTTGATCAATTTCTTCTTCTGTACACATGACAAAGGGGCCATATTGGCAAATTGGTTCACCAATGGTGCAGCACTTAGAAGTAAGAACCTTAATCCTTTAATCAGATGCTTCGATGTCAATATGAGTTTCATTGTTACTTCCATCGAGTACTGCAAGCTGCGACTCTTTAACTAGTTTCCATTCAGATTGAGATCCGAATTTACCCTCCACCAGAGATGATGAATACAAATGAACTATGACCTACAGTGATTTCTT
>RCNN01000471.1:0-11051 GCA_003667245.1 Heterostelium multicystogenum
AAGAGTTTAAGGAAAGATGTGAGCTTTAGTCACGCGGTTTGAGTCGTCTAAAGTTTCCACCGAATCTGTATGGGCCAATCACATTAATAAGATTCAACAAGAGGAGCAGGCCAATGCTTACTCCTATCTCTGTAGCCAAGAGCAAACCACATCTGTCGAGAAATATAGCAGCGAAGTACGATTTGACTACACTGTCGCACGACTTTTTATGTACCTTTCTATCACCACTCCTATGTATTTGATAATAAGCACTACAGCTTCTTCATGGATGGACAAAGTGGACAGATTTTTGCAACTCGTCCAGAGGTTGGACTTGGCAAGATCGGTGATTTTGTAAAAGGTTTCAGAACTATTTAGGGAACTATATATGGCAGGAACAAATTCAGAGAATGAGAGGATCAGAGCTTAACTTGGAAGATAATGTCGATGTCTATGATAAAAACAATTACTTTATGCTTTGGCCACGATCTGTCAGCGGTATATTTGGTCATCAACCAGGTTGGCTCACAATTAGAAATAGATCCAACAGAGCCATTACATTTAGAGGACAGAAGCGTAGAGGATACATTAAGGGTAACCCAATTACATTACAACCAAAAACACAGAAAAAATCATTTTCATTCAAAGGACACTGGTGTGTAGAAATAATGGATGGTGACTACCAAAACCTGGAAATAGCTCAGCTGAACACAAATGAAAGTACACGTTTTCCAAAACATTGGATTTGCATAAATTCAAAGCCTCGCACCCAAAAATAAATATATGTATTATTGTCAATAATATTTGTTTCAATCAATCCCATTAATTGAGGTATAATTTCCATTGGAGCCATACACGTAATCTCCAAGTGATAGTTTGGTATCGCTCAAGATCTGAGTACTGATTGCACAGAATTTGTTGGCTGCCACGGAAATGATAAAATGAAACTTATTTTGGTCCAAGTATTTGGCGTTGGCAAGTGAGCCAAGTATTCCAGCATCAATTACTATACATATACGACCATTTCTGGAGAGAGAGCTTTATTAATCTCATTTATTGTTCGCATAACAATAACTTTGTTTAGTGGCTCTGGATTCTTGCTCTGTGCAATAATTCGTTTAACATGATGCTCCATTTCAAAATGGTATATATAATTGTTAGAGTCAACAAGTTTCCACAGAGTATTTCCAACACGATCGGCTTTGCCTGGTACCATTTTCTTTTCACCACCTTTTCCTGTCCATTTATAGAGATCGTCATCGAATGAAAAGACAAGACCAGGATTATAAAAATTTCTTCATGTTTTGTTAGCTACCTCAAAGAGAAACTTAAAGTCTGTGGATTGTTCTTTGGATGTTACCATAAGCCTGTGAAATGAAAACAACGATGTATCGCCTTGAACTTGGTGAACGACATCAAATTGGGAATAATTGGTTCGCAGGGATTTTAATTGATACATAGAGCGACTCCAATAATCTTCGATGTTGGATATGCGCTTAAAGCCAGCAAATAGCCAAATTGCAAGATAAGTCATGATATCTTGTTTACTGAACTGTAGGTAACAACTAAATCATGGTCTATTGGGTTTAGTTTTTGCATCTGCCAAATATTGATTGGTGGATTTGACCAGCTCATCAATAGTATCACCAAGGTACTTGCTGAATACAAAGCTAACTCTTTCCGATATATTCTTTGATTCATAGCCTGCCAAGAAAAAACCAGATACTGCTCCTTGTAGTGGGCTATTTTCCGGAATAGGATTTTTTTTCATAAAGTCTACAGAGTCCATATGTGATGTATCAAATAAGGGATGACTAATGAACTCGATCCCTTTTTGAAAAGTGCCGCAAATAGTATCAGTTGCATTATCGTTCATCCATTTCCTGATTTTTATCTAAACAGTCAAGATCAAAATCCTCTCCATCTTCTTGATCATCGGGCCTATAATAAACTCGTTGGCTATTAAACTCCACGATTGATATCGTGCTATCACCAGAAAGTCGATGAACTTCATAAGTTCGAGTTTTTTCATAAAGATAGCTACTAATCAAATAACTATCCAATTCCGCCAATGTGCTTATTTCTCTCATATAAAAGTACTTCTGCAAGATCTTTACATGGGATGCCTAGAGCTTTTATCCACGAATTGAAGGATTCATCATCAAAATTAGATGACATGCTTATTCATTTATGCTGTACAGTTGGGGTGATCTGAAGGAAAACATTAGTACAGATATCAAGAAGATAAAGAGTAAAGTTGAGTACCAACCTTTTTTTTTTTAGTAGTACATTTGAGGTATCATTTTGTTTTTTGTTTTCTTTCTTTTTCTATCTGCTACAAATATAATAAGGATGCTAGCTAGCAATATACAATTAAGAAATAGAGAAAAGTATATTAAATTACTATCGCCATTGAAGAAATTAATTGTACTATTCCGCATATCAACATCATATGTATAATAATAAGACATTTTTTTATCTAACTAATGAGTTCCAACAAAAAATCAAAACAGAAGTAAATGGAATTGGAATTTTTTTTAAATTAAAAAAAATAGGCACTGGTTTAGTGTCCGTTTCTAACACTTTAAGGGGTAATGTTCACTGTTATATCATATTGAAAAATTCAGGTATTTATTATGATTAATAAAAATTTAAATTTTGGCGCACTTTTGTTGTTAGTCTCTGATTATAATCAAACTATTTGATAACCAGGTATTTTAATTAAACTTTATAAAGTCTTATTAATAATTGTAGATGATACATTTCTCTCTATAGATCATATTTAAAAGAGATGCAACAAATAGAGAATAGCAATTTTTCCAAGCAATAGAAATAAAGTTGAATATGCTGAGCAAATTGGATTCAGCTTATCTAAATATAATGAGTATCATCATCCATTTAAAATGTTCTTTCAGTCAATAAACAAACATGCCTATTAACTAACTAAACCAATTGGTACTATCTATCTATCTATCTATGTTGAACCTATAGAATTGTAAATGATATACATAAAAATTTGTTTAGCTATTTACATTCAGAACAAGTTGATAAAAAGAAGCTTCCAAATATAGAGAAAGATCTAAATATAATTCAAGTATGTCTTTGGGAGCCAAATAACTAATTCATTCGTTATCCGTCATGTTCAACGTTTGAATATTTGAAATTAATCCAATATATCATCTATAAAATTATAGGAATGTTTTCAACAAATGAAATTCAATTATATTGAAGTTGGAAGTAAACAACAGTTTATGCAATCGATTATCAGCTTCGATACCAATCTGACTTCACCATCACCAGAGTCGACCAATCAATCGGAGAGTGCAATTTCCAAGGCAAAAAAGAATTCAAGGAGCACAAAGACAACAATGCAAACTTGTGAATGAAGTTATCTCAATTCTCAACCAAATTGCTGAAGACGATTTAATTCTGCAGAAGGAGCGTGACAATGTAAAGAGACTGCTGGACGACGCCAACGAGCAGTTGGAAAAACTCTATGCAATGGAATTGGCAATTGAGGAGATGCAAAAGAGTGACAATAAGATGATCACAAACAACGATCGTCTTTTGGCAACCATCGAGTGGTACCAACCCTATGTCAAACTCATTGAAAGACTCCAGGGAATCAAAATTACAAGCGCCTCAAACGCCAAAGAACTTCATTTTGAAAATGACAGTAATGGGCATTCAGCACCAGTTGGTGTGCAAGCTTGATCAGTCCAGACAGTCCATTTTATCCCTTCAATGCAACCATCTCCATTGCGACACATTGACTATCTCATAGAGGATTTCTCCAGCTTAGCAGATCTGGCAACACTCATTGAAGAACTCACATTTGCACTGACCAACCACTACAGACGCGAGAAAGAAATCAAAGAACTCTCTAAATCCTATCACATCGAACGTATTCAAAATCCCAACGAGAATACCAACACCAATGGATGCACCATCGCCGTGTCACTCCAGACTGGACACACCTGTATCATCATATTTGAATCTGACTATCCCTCACATCCCAATTCCCAACTAACTTTACATTCAATCCTTAAAAACAATATTCAAACCGATTTCAATGACTTCAAGGTAAGTTCAAGTTATCCAATGCGCAAAAATGGTCTTGTGGCTCACATATCTAACCAATACTTTTCTTCGTTCCAGAAACATTTAGCAGAGACCAAATATGATTTACAACAACTGATAGAGGTACTTTTAAATTATTTCAGAGATAAAGAATAGAATAAACATAGAATGGCAATCGTTTCTATATGAATAGGATTGGTTTATTGCTTTTGTTTTTTCTTTCCTTTAAGTGCATCGACTTTAAACTTTCTCTTCTTTTGTTCTTTAATTCTTTCTTCCTTTTCTTTCTCTTCCTTCTTTTTTCTTCTCCATGTATGCCTTGTGTTTGGTTTCTTTCTTTTCTTGTTCCTTCTCGAGTTTCTTTTGTTTGATGACTTCAAGTTTGTTCATAAGCTCTGCAATACGCTTCTCGTGGGGCTCCATTACGACGACACGATGATTGGTAATGGCATCAGCCTTGTTCTTGAGCACCTTGCCCTTTGGTTTCAAATCAAATGGCAACTGACTCTGTAGGGATTTAGGAATTTCAAGTGGACGGAAGTGACGCTCTTTACGCTCAATCTCTTGATACAAAGAATCTTCTTTGACAGGGGCACGCAATCCCTTCTCGAAACGCAACTGTCCAACTGTCTTCATACCTTGCCACTCCTTTGCTTGTGTGAGGATATTGGTTACTGGTGTATAGAACTTGGTTGGTGTAATGGTGTACCATGTTCTCAAGAACACAATGTCACTCATCAACACTTTATCTTCGAAAGTTGCACGGAAAGCACCCTCTGGACTACTCATTGGCTTCTTGATCTGACCACGAATACCTGAAACCGTTCTGATGGTGGCTCCAACAAACTTGGCAACCTCAAGACGTGACGAAAACATACCTTGGATAAATGCTGTCTTTTTCAAGATCTCTTTGGGACGACCTGTCAACTTGAGCTTCTTCACAACGTTGATAGAACTGTCGAGCTCAAGCACGATACCATTTGCACTTACACGGAAAGAAGCCTGTTGGTTACCGAGATTAGTGAAAGCGATGAAACCGGTACCTGGTGGAGTAATTGGACCATAGAAACTTCCTTGGCAATGCATGTGTTCAGGGGTGTATTTCAACATACGGTTTCTACCATTAATATCTTGGATAGAGTAGAGTATCATTGTTTGGAAACGACGCCAACCCATAGAGATGACAAGTGGATCATTAGACTTTAAGAGCTTCTTGTGCCAACGATGCTTTTTGATCTTAACGTTGACCATACCAAGATTCTCCTCTGTAGTTTGCAATCCACCTACCAAAAGTGGATAGCGTGGATCGAAATGCTGGCACATTTCGTATGGGACTGATTCAAACTCTATACGTACATAAACACCAATGGGGAAACCAGCGTATTGCATTCTGCTAAACTTGTCATCATTTGCAAACTCTGCTTCGTTGATGGCACGTTGCTTCTTGGTAGCTTCGTTCATTTCACTAGCATAGTCCTCTTCTCCTTCCTCGTATTTAGCGTTGATTCTCTTGATTTCACGTTCTTTCTTTTCACGATTACGTCTTCTAGCAGCTTCAAATTCGTCGTCGTCTGACTCCTTTTCATCGTCGTTTTCTTTACCACTCTTCTTGTTCTTCTTGCTATCTTTTTCATCATCACTACCATCTTCGTCTTCAGCAGCTTCCTCTGCTCCAGGACCATATTTCTTTCCAGTTTCAAGATCTTCGAAATCACCAAACATTGCTTGGTCATCGTTAGCATCCTCACGACCGACCGCACCAACTGACTCCAAATCGTTCTTATCGACGAATCTCGATACCAATAGTTGATAGACACTGCTATCATCCTGGAATCCTGATGTCTTGCCAATAGATTGTATATTCTTTGATGATTCTACTCTATTGATACCGGTTTCTTCTCTCTCAAGATCCTTCTTCAACTTCAATTGTCCAAAACCAGCTTTTCTTAACTTTGAAGAATTCATCGTCGTCATCATCCTCTTCTTCCTCAATCTCTGCCTCTTTCTTCTTCTTATCTTCATATGGGTCACCATAAATCAGTTTTGCTAAACTAATCTTTGGAGATGGCTTACTTGTAAACTTGTGCATGTTTTCTTTCCATTTCGAACTTTCTTCCTCCTCTTTCGTCTTCATCTTCATCTTCTTCGTCGTCGTCGTCATCTTCTTCATCTTCATCTTCTTCTTCGTCACCATCTTCTCTTTCTAATGATGGATCATAATATTCTTCATCATCTAATTCTTCGTCACCACTTTCATCGTCGAACTCTACATCTTCCTCTTCATCTTCATCATCATATTGTACTCCTTTAGAAGATGATCCTTCATACTCTTCATCTTCGTCATCTTCATCGTCGTCGTCACCATCTTGGTCATCGTCTTGGTCGTCATCTTCCTCGTCACTTTCAGTTGCTGTTGGTGTCTTCTTGAGATCAACAAACTTTACTTTTCTTCTTTCTCTACCGTTTACGGTTTCTTTGACTTCGATTTTCTTTGTGGCAACACCGCTGGTTGTATTTGTTGTAATTGAAGCTGGTTCGTCGTAGTATTCATCATCACTGAGCTCTTCAACATGATCAAGATCGGCCAACTTCTTTCTGAGACATTGGTTTATTCAATTTGATGGGAGCACCTTTAGAAAACAACGATACTTCTGAATCCTCCATCTTCTCATCCAAACCAATTCTAGTATTTTGTAACTTTCTAACCATTCCGACACCATCTCCAATGCTATCTTCATCTTCTTCATCTTCCTTGTTCTCGTCATCATCTTGATTCTCTTCTTCATCCTCATCATCTTTCTCAACAAATTTACCCTCTAAACAAAGAAATCAATCAGTATTTGAATCATAGGAAACACGTGGTCTGATGCTTACCCTTGTTCAGCTTTGAAAAGTTAATCTTATTATCTGGTATATTGATGTAAACTGCATCTTTGTCATAAAGGATGTTACCAATGTCACTCCATTGGCGAGTAGATGAGACGCTCCTTTCCGTTGAGTACACGCTTTCTGTCGTCTGGCAGTGGACATGGATCTGAAAGTGGTGTAATGCTCTTCATTCTAAAGTCACCGACACCTGGAAGATGCACCTTCATGTGTGGCTTCAAGTAGGTACCTCTTACATAACCATATAAACAAACCGATCTGTTGTCCTTTGGACGTGTCTTAATCTGCTCGACATCGGTGGTATCTTCGAAACGATCGACGTAAACATATGGATGAGAGTTCTCCAACTCAAAGGAGTGAACTTTGCCACCGATATAAAACGTGCTAAATTATGAATCTCCTGCTTTGGATACTTTCCATGAATCAAACCGGAAAGATAAAACAATTTGGCTCCCTAAAGTATAAGATATCGTACGAATGAATTAGCGATGAATACTATACTTGGAGTTAACAATACAAACATACCTGGTAAATCTCTGTCCAAAATCTGTCTTTCAACTCTTCTTGGTCTTCTTGAGACGTTTGTTGTTTCTTAAATCCGTCGAGATGAGTCAAGACTCCAATGACTTTAGGGAATCCGTGTGTTTTGGAGAATGTTGAGGAACTCGAATGTCTCCATTTCGAAACCATATGATGCGTCAATCAAGAGAAGTACGAGATCTGCAATCTTGGCTGTGTCGATCATGGAGTTGAGATCGTTATTGCATTCGACGAATGTGATACGACGACGCTTTGATGCGACGATTGTGATTGGACCCTTGATCTCTCCTACCGAGAAACGGGTGTAGTTCTTGATGAGTGAACGAATCAGTGTCGACTTTCCAACAGATGGTGGACCGACCACTGCAATGACAATGGGTGGCACCTCCTCGGCAGTACCCGACTGGTCGAGCACCGGCAGATTGACACGCTTCTGCTCGAGGTCGAGATTACGACGCTGCGACTTGAGGGCGGCATGAGCAGACGAGAAGACAAAAGCCTTTGGGTTTTTGGCACGCACCTCCTTGGTGATGCCTGCTTTCTCTGCTTGACGGCCTTCTTCTTGTCGGCCTTGGCACCTGCCTTTGGCTTTCTATGCGCTTTCCTAACTATATCATCCATATCCAATCCAATTCAAATCCAATTCAAATCTAGATTTGGGTATGTATAATATTATATAAATAAATTATATATAAGTGTTAATTGAAAAATAATTAGAAATTAATTAAAATTTTAATTCGTTCGTTTTTTAATATTATTTTTTTTTTTGTATTTATTTTATTTTTTTGATTATTTTGTTTAAACAGTATGTTGTGTGTGAAATTATTTTTATGTGATGGTTTTTTTGATTTTCGGAAGTTCTTAATTTGATTGGTGCCAATAGAAAAATTGAAAAAGTCAAAATCAAATTTCATTTTATATTTAACATACACTTTTTTGGACTATGAGTGATGTGTTGCATTTGACAACAAGAATAACATGGGGGTGATCATCATCAAAAATAAAATAAAAAATAGAAAGAAAAACTTTTTTTGAGTGTTGGAACAATTTTAAAAAAAGTCAAGTCTTATTTCATTTTTCATAATAACTTTTAAATAGATATAATTTATAACATATAACAATGGATTTAGTTGAAGAGAATATTGCCCCACTTAAGGAGTTCGCCAAGAACAGCATCCGTTTGTTCAAGAAGTGCACCAAGCCAGATCAACAAGGTTCGTATGACTACCTTTATTTGTTCCATATTCCCTGACTTGACTTTGTTGTCCTGTCATTCTTGCTGGCATTCATGCATGTCACGCATGACTGGTGATGGTCAAAGAAGTGGAACACTTATAATAGTACTGGAATATAAATTACTGACTTGGCTGTCATTTATGAAATTATAGAGTTCCAAAAGATTGCTTTCGCTACATTGATTGGTTTCGCTATCATGGGATTCATTGGTTTCTTTGTCAAGTTGATTCACATCCCAATTAACAACATTCTCGTCGGTGGTGTCTAAACAACCTAAACAAACCAAACAAAAGAATAATATTATTAAAATAGTAGACAGTTAAAAGAAGAAAAGAAGAAGAGAATATGCACATGAGATTTGATTTGTAATCCACACTTCAAAAGTCAAACAACCAACCAACTAACAACCAACAACCAACTTACACTTTCGCCACCTTTACCATCTTGTATGAAAACAAACAATCACCACCAAAATCAAAACAAAGTATAATGTAAATTTACAAGTACAACCATATAAATAAGAATAAATAATTGACTTGTAAAGATATATTATCTTTATAATTTATAAATTAAACAATCAAAATGTAAAGAATGAATCAAGCAACTTGGTCAACTATTCCTATATGATTTATTCAATAGGACAGCTTTTCTTTTAATATCGATGAGTTCAAACCTTCTTTCCACTCTTGTCTAGTGATCCAGATGTCTTTGGAGCTCTCCAGACATCCCAGAATGGCACCTCCCTTCCACGACATATTGCGTTCGTCCATGTCCTGTCGGGCATTGGAGTGTAAGTTGGTGTAATTCCTGCGTTGACCTCTTCGGTTGAGAGCAGCTTGGTCAGTCTTTTGCTTGAGGACCGCCTGTAGCCCTGGAATAAAGGCTCCTCCACCTACAACCAGAAGGTTCGAGTAGAATCGCTTTTCTAATTCTATACGATCTCCGGACTGCTTGATTGAACGATATATCGCCTGGTCTAGTGGCAATGTTAGATTGCGATCGCTGGCACCGTCTTCTTTTCGATCGGCATCAAAGAGCTCTTCGTGGTCGGTCATCTTTTTGGGTGGAGTTCTGAGAGGAAGTAGACTCTCTGGATAGAACATAGACATGCCAGCCACCTTGAAGGCATCGTCCTCCATTAAACTGGTAGATTGTATTCTGTTGTTTTTCCCGGTGAGTTTACAACCTTTAGCTTTGCCATTTTAATCCTATTATCGTCATTCTATCGAGGTTGTTAGCAAATCCAGAAATCACTCTTTAAGCATCGTGGGCTACTTACTATATTTAAAGTTATACATTCATTCTTGATCGTTTCTATTTGGTTAAAGTCATATGCTACATTTAAATTGGTTTTCTTCAAGGGGAAATAGTATTTGTGTATTGGTTTTATGTTGTTGTTGTTGTTGGTTGTAGTTGCTTTCTTTTCCATTGGTATGTGATTCCATTCTCAAGCTTGGCATCTTCTTCGCTCTGGGATTGGCACTCTACATCCTGTTGATACAACAGCCATGCCAACAGTTGTGTAATGTTTGATCCACCGTATCTAAGCGATACTCTTGACTGTGGAATGATGTATCCTTCGTCGGCACATGCTATACTTATTCTTTGGTGACCGATATCTACAACACATGCTGTTCCAATCGATGCGCCAACAAGGAGCATATCGACTCATGATAGATCAAGGCGCTTGTAAATGGTAGTTCTCTGAGCAACAGATTGGCAATCTCTTTAATTTGTTTCTTGTCCAAAAAGTCAGGGATAATATATATACATCCATAGACTAGTAGTGGGATTAAGTAGTGTTAGTTGGATGCGTCGTCCAGTTTGTAATCATGCATACATACATTCAAGTCAGACGGAGAAATGTTGAGATATCTCTGGATTGAATATCTCCACATTTGGACGAGATCATCGAGCACCGGCGTGATCGAGGATGAACTGAGGATTGAAGTGTGTTGGCGAGAGCAATGGTTGTAGCACACCCAGTTTTCTGAGTCTTTGCTTGCAAGTATTGCATCTTCGCCAATGCAGTAGTCTACCTTGTCCAAGTCGATTGGCTCAACCTCCCGCTTTGATTGTAGCCAGTTTCAGTAGCTGCACTTAATTGGTCGGCTTGCTGTTGTCTTCGCTTTTTTCCTTTCGAGGAGGCTCTACATTTTCTATGATGACTGAGTTGGATTCCTTGTAAATCGTTGCCTAAAGTAAGGATGTTTAATTATATTATCTATAGCAATTTGATAAGTCCACTGGAATGTAGAGTGACATACTTGTTTTGGTAGTTATAGGTGGAATCATCCAGTTGTTGGTGGAATTGACTTATATGTATCCTT
>RCNN01000472.1:0-13155 GCA_003667245.1 Heterostelium multicystogenum
ACAATTGCGTACGCCAACATCTGTCAATCGAACATAAGAAGTATTCTGCAACGACAGGAATGTTTCTAAATAATAGATGTTAGTTAGAGATTACTTGCTATCAATCTGTTTTCCAAGTTTTGATATTACTGTTGAATTGACAATCGAAAATTGTCTTGTCCATCGATTTACCTAGTAGCCATATCTGGATATTCGAGAGAGTTATGTTGAAGTGCCTGGATCCGTATAGACTTGGTCCTCTAGGTAAATAATAAACGGAAGACAAGGTGAAATGAATGAATCGCACCTTGGAAATATTGGATTGTTTGGGTAGTGTCTGGATGAACGATGCTACATAAGACAAGGTCTTGCACGGTGGACGTCCTGGTATTCCACATCCCGGGATATCTGCACCATTGTTTGATAATCGAAAAGATGGTTTGAGCTGAATCTACTAAATTTATTTATTCCATGTCAATAATAATATTACTTATAATAATAATAATAATAATAATAATAATATAAATCCAATCGATGATCAGTGCAGTCATCATTCAATTAACCAATCAATCGATTTGGTCCAGTCAAAGTCAATCTTGATTTTGATATTTTGATGAGCAAATGACATCCAATTCATTGCAGGTGTTCGTTACAAGATTATTGGCATCTTTGACTGGTTGATCATCCTATCAGGTGAATAACATACCACAATATACAATTGATAAAATAAATAATAGAACTGAAAATATATGGTTAAACTTAATAGATATCATGTTACTACAATCATCATTAGATAGAATACTTTAATAAATATATAATCAAATAATTTAACACATATTTTGTAAATAATAATTATTACATATAATTCAGGTTCCAAAAACTTATTATTTGAAAAAATCATTTCTTTTTTTCATAACAAACTTTAGTAAAATTCTTAATATCAAAAAAAAAATAACAATAATTGATCAAAATATAAATAAAGGAAATATCGTTCATTCATAATATTGGCTCCATAGCATAGTTGGTTATTGTACTTCCCTAGTAAAGGAAGAGTTAGGAAGGGGTCACGAGTTCGAATCTCGTTGGAGCCTTTTTTGTAAAATATTACGCATGCGGTAAATATATCCCATTCCACATGGTTAGTCTGCTTGTGGCGCCTTGGGTCGTGGGTTCGAATCCCGGGTTTTCCATATTTTTCCCCCGATTTTTTTTTGTATCTGTATAAAGTTTATCTAGTTTTTATTTATCATTGTTAGGTTAGACTCACTGCTTGTGTTAGTGCATCTTAGTTATCTGTCTAATATGTCTGGCCACAAGATTAAAGAGAAAATAGCCAACTTTTATAATAGTCACCACAAGTTCAACAGCAGCATTAGCTTCAAGGACGTACTGAAGCTTAACACGCTTTACGTAAGATTGTGCTTCCCGCGTGCGAAGCATATAACTGCTAAGACCAAAGACAGGCTCTATGGCTTGTTTCAGGTTGTCTACAAACACTTTGTCTCGACTGCCAGTAAAGACGGTCTGCTATTCTCTGGTAGGGTCGATGTAGAACGTCTTGGCGAGTTGCACGAATTCTGCTGTGAAAACCTCTCGGAGTCTAAATGCAGGAAGGTTACTGCCTTCTTCCCTGAGTTCAACTTTGTTCGTGTCTCGGCCATATCTTCTAATGATTGCATTGATGTGTTGTCTAGCAAGTTCGATGCTAAGGGTACCAAGGAAGTATTCGGTTTCAATGCGGTGCATATCAGTCATAAGTCGATTAGGTTGCCTTCTAACAGTGCAGACGTAGAGATCTGGAGGTCCTCTTCTTGGTATCTCTTTGGTAGGGATGCTAAGTTGGCGGACGTCAACATAGATGATAAGGCATCAGGTCTTTCGTGCACTCTTATCCCTTATGTTCCTCCTAGAGATAAGAGCGGTCCTAGTACGCCAGACTGTAAGGATACTGCTCCGAGTAAGAGCACGGTGCTCAACAAAACGGTTGGCAAGCAACGGGCGAGCGTGCATGTTAGCGACTCCTCGTCAGAGGGGGAAGAAGTTGAGAAGTCCGGCGTAGCCAGTGTGAGCAAGGAAGTGGCTGGTGGTAAAAAGTCCAGCTCAGGCAGGACTATCAAGCCCGTTAAGGTATAGAACTCTTTAAGACCCTTGTCTGGAACTGCAGAGGAGCAGTGACAGACAAATCGCTTGCTGATATCTCCTCTACTATCACTGGTTTTTCCCCTGTTCTGACCATTCTTACCGAGATCAACGATGTTAACTCTCGCTTCTTTTCGACATTCAATCCTCACTACAAGGATTGCGCACTTCTCGCCACCTCTAACGGTAGAGGCACCGGGGTGGCGGTCATTTCACATACGACAGAATTAAAATCACTCCTATTCATATGGACAATAATGGCAGGTACATATTACTCAATGTTTCATTCACTGGTGGTCACGACTACAACATGTTGGCGGTTTATGCTCCGGCTTCCCGTGATGGGAGGAGGTCTTTTGCGGACTCTCTGCTTTCCTTCCCGAAGCTGTGGAGCCCTTATAAGGTAGATATTGTATGTGGGGACTTCAATTGTGTTCCTGGGGATGGCTCTCCTCTCTCTACTGTTCTCGACGCGATTTCAGAAGAGCATGATTTGGTTGACGTTGGTTCTGATGCTAACCAGAGCACGTGGTCGCACAGTGGGGTCTCTAAGCGACTTGACAGGTTTTACATTAAGTCCTGTTTTATTAACAACTCCTTCTCTGTCGTTCCTACGGCGCTGTCCGACCACTCTATGCTTTTTTTACCAGATCCCTTCCGGTCTGTCGGGTTCTGTGCCTACCTCCCCTTGGAGGTTGGATAGGTATACTGCAATGGAACCGGTAGTCAAAGATAAAGTTAATCAAATTCTCTCTTCTAGGACGGTGACATCACTGAACGACTGGATCACCATGAAGTCAGTTATCGTTAGCACCTATAAGAAGTTCCAGAGTCTTCGTAGGCTGGCCAAGCGCAAGCTTATAGCCAGCTTGATCACTATCATGAGCACACCCGAACTGTCTGTGGAAGTCAGAGGTAAGGCTAAGAATGACCTCATTCTCCTGCAGTCGGAGGAGGCGTCTATCAGGGACTCCATCCGCAAGATGTGCCAGCAACTGAACGGGGAAGTACCGTCGAAGGTGCTAACCTCCAAGCTCTCCCAATCTAAAAGAGACACTACCATTCCAGGCCTTAGAAGACCTGATGGGAGTGTCACCAAGGATGTAAACGAGATGACCAAAATCATGGAAAACTTCTACTCTGGCTTGTTTGCCAACGTCAAAGATGATCCCGAAATTCACCTGCAAATGCTTAAAAGATGGGCCTGTCAACCTGTTGACACTTCTATCGGTAAGCGTTTCACTGTTGAGGAGGTGACGGACATGATCCGTTCCTCTAACCCCTATAAGGCCCCTGGTCCGGATGGGCTAGGGCTGTGGTTTTATTTGGAGCATTTAGAGCCAGTGTCCTCTATACTCACCTCTCTTTTTAACAAGGCTCTGGAAGGTAAGTGCCGCATCCCATCTGATTTCAAGGTCGGTGTCATCACCACTATCTACAAAAAAGGGGATGTGCACGACCCCGCCAACAGAAGACCTATCACACTCCTCAACTGCGACTATAAGCTGCTGTCTAAAGCCATTAATGAGCGCTTCAAGCCTCAGGTGGAAAAAATAGTTAGCGTGTCGCAAACTGGTTTTGTTCAAGGAAGATACATCATGGACAATATTGTTGCTATGAAGGAGGTATTAGACTATTGTGTCGAAAATAAGATCATTGGTCTTATCACGTTGTTCGACTTCAACAAGGCCTTCGACTCTATCTCGCATGGATCTATCAGGCGTACACTCGAGCACATTGGCACTCCCCCTGGTCTTATCAACTTAATCATGGATATGTTAGTTGGTTCTTCCGCCAGGGTGATTGTTAACGGCTTTCTTACTAACTCTATTGTACTCAAAAGGGGAACCAAGCAAGGGGACCCTTTGTCGCCTACTCTTTTTGTATTAGTCATCGAGTGCCTGGCTAGGTGTATCAACCAATCTATCGCCAAAGGACTCCCTCTTAACCATCAGGGGGATGTCTTTAAGATGCTTCAGTTTGCAGACGACTCTGCTACACTTTCTTCTTCCTTCAAAGACTTACACATCAAGCTCAGTATATTTGACCTGTTCTGTAAAGCGACTTCGTCTAAGGTTAATCCATCCAAATGTTCAATCATCAAAATTGGGATTCATCCAGATGAGAAGACATATCCCCCTATCGTTGGCCATCAGAAGATACCTGTGTCTAATGTTCCCGAGCGATATTTGGGACTATTCTTTACAGCCAATGGCCTACATCACTCATTGGACTCCGTTGTCGACTCTATTAAGTCTAATCTTCTCAGATGGAAGTCCACAGGCATCACTCTGCGGACTAAAGTTTCAATCGTCAAGTCATATTCCCTCAGTAAACTTACCTACAATATGTACGTAGATACACTCACTGATGAGGAAGTTAAGAAGCTGGATAACGTCATCTCATGGTTCCTTTGGGCGTCCAATTCGGCCCCTTTCTCAGACTTCAAACACTACAGAAAAACTATGTCTAAGCAACGTGCTGTTCAGCACTGGTTGCGAGGAGGTGTCTCTTTGTGGGACATCAGACTGAGAAATGTGGCTCAAAGAGTGTGGTTCTTTAACAGATACCTCTACCTCTCTTCGATGAAACCGTATAGCGTCAGCTACTTTGATAGTTGGATCAAACAACAGAGGTGCAAAAATGTCACTTCGATATTCCTGCGAGCTTGCCATGCTCAGTGGCACTTGCTAGCATCGCACCTCAAACATGTCAAAACCGGTCTCTTTAATGCCACGCCACTTCTGTCTAAAGGGATCCCCTATCGCTTAGGGAGATCTATGATTGCCTGATATCCATGGAATACAAAACCCCCAATCTGACGGATGGTCAATTTCAATGGTCGCTTCCGCCCACTAAAGTCGACTTCACCTCCAAATCTAATATATTCTCCCACATTGCCAACATAAGCCACCATAGAGGACGGAACACCGTCTTCAGATTCTTTGCTAGGGCACTACCTGGTTTAGCCTACGTCAAAAACTCAGATTGTTGTATGTGCTGCAATCACTACTCTGACCCGTATATTCATACATTCTTCAATTGTCGAGTAGTAATTCAGCGCTTCAATCTGTCGACGATCTTCAACCATTTAGGCCTCTCAATTCCCACCTACCATTGGTCACTCGAGCAGTCCTATGCTCTGTTAACCAGACGGGATATAGTTTCTGTCTTGGTCTCCATCATATACCACCAAATATGGAAGTTCTACTGTAAATGTAACTTCGGTAATACCCCTGTTGTCGAAAACGATCTATTGTCCAATTCGCTTATCCTGTCGGAGTATCATAATCATGTATCTGTCTTGTCTCTCGTCTCTAAGAACGACGTCGTTAAGCTCCGTGCCAAACTCATGTAATTCAACCAGTGTAGTTCTGTATCAGCTGCTTCATCAACTTCTCACACTTTTTTCAACTCCTATCCAACTCATATCAACCAATTTCAGCTCATCGCAACTATCAATCTATCACGTAAAACTATATTAACTTAATATGAAGAAAATAGAATACATAAAAAAGAAAAAAAAAAAAAAAAAAATAGAAAACTGATGGCTTCGGTCATCCGAAAAATAAAGCTTAATACTTCAATTTTTACTCCTTAAAAAAAAAAAAAAAAAAATTTTTCCCCGAACACTTCCAGTGAACCCATGTACTTTCAAGTCTGTATAATACCATCCGCCATGAAGAATATGTAAATTGACAAGCGAAGCCCTCAACTACGTACACCATTGGTGTACTCTTAAAATCTTCTGTCGATTCGAAATACTTAACAGTCCACTGTTGAAACACCTTGCTCCAAATAATAATAGGAAGTCATGCTCTTTAAAATGATGGTCATCACAACCGGCCTGAGGTTGTAAAAAAGAAATCTGTAGGCTTCTAAACCCTACCTTAAATAAACAACTGTATGGTTATAACAAAAAAAAAAACAAAAAAAATTCCACATCTACCATCACCTTGGTTCTCTTGGTCGTATTTGAACCGCCTTCCATAAACTTGTCGATTCCAACTGTGATATTCGATGAGATTGGTGCGTTGACCAAACTGTAGAAAGTTGAATTCTCTGAGCTTGATACCAATTTCCACTCCAAATTCAAAACTGTAAACCAAATCATCGACAGAATTTCTTTCGTTAATCGAATGAATCGAGATGTTTGTAGAAGGTTGAAAGTGATTGGTCTAGAATATTCAAAATACATTCAAGTAAGGACTCTTTTTGAAATCATCTTTGGCTAAGTACAGTAGATTGAGAAGGGATTCATCGTAGAATTTAATTTCGGAAATCAGTTGTCCCGAACCACCCAGGAATGAAAAACTACATTTAACAGCAACAGTCTCTGATGTTCAGAAAACATCGATTGTGGATAGATACTAATGGATGAGTTGGAAGTGGTTGTGAAGTTGATATTCGTGACTGTGATATTTTCATCTGGGATCGCATCCATGTTGTTAACCACGGTTGATGATTCGATGGTGAAGTTTTCATTGAAAGAACTCCTGGTAGAAATCAAAATAGATACAAAAGATGAACCAGAGATACCTTTTCTTGAATATATATAATCTCCCAGGGTTGATATCCATTTTGTAATTGAATCTATAAAATTTGTAGCATGAATTAATATCATTGTAGGGCTGATAATCTATGGCATAATGTTATAAATAGAATTGTTATGATCAACAACAAAATAGGTACTTTTTTTAAATAGACCTTTGGATGTTAGTTTTTTCAAAAGATCTAAAAAAATGAGTAGTTTGTCATTTTTTTCCATCAAAAATATCTAATTCATAATGTAAATTTGATTATTGAAAAACTAACTTCAAGTTCTTTTCACCAAAGAAGTAATAGCTTATGACATGATACTTGTTATGTGTTTCATGATGACTTTTGTTCAAAATGAAATCAATTCCACATATTGGAAGATGGTGGATGTTTGTTGTTTTGATCTTTTTTAAGTTGATCAATTGGTTAGGTACTTTTTTAAAACTTGGTAATCAAATTTTTATTAAGATAGAAAATACATTATATATGTTTTATTTTAAATTAAAAGTACTTTGATATCAAACAAAATATTTCATTTTAGGACTCGTCTGGAGACTATTCAGATGTTCTACTTGAAGTTTCTAATGTGGGAATGAATTTGACAAATTTAGAAACATCTACCTCACCCGATCCACCTTCAACATCCAAATAATATCCAAAACATGATCATTGACTGATTAAACTCATTCAATAAACTAACCTATATACATATGACATTTAAATGTGTTAAAAACATATTTTTTGTAATACCTCGGTGGCAGTGGCAAAGGAGTTGTTGGTATTGAATTTTTTATTGACATATATCAATAAACATGCAAACATTACCATGCTGGGCAAGTTTATCCAACTTAGGAATTAACACTCTAAGAATACAATTGTAAAAAGGGATGGATATTATTATGTTAATTCATTAAACATATGTCAATAAAATTAATTATTTAAATTGAGTAACCTATCCTTTTCTCAATCAAATATTATATTTAAAGATACAGTAATATTGTTTTTCATTTAAATATTTAAATAATTAATTACATTATCTATTTCTATCTAAATGGATCCTCTCATCCTGCATTTTCGGGGTGAAGAACTAATTATCCCAAGGAATGGGATCAAGTATTTTTCTCAGCTCAGAAAACCAATAATCGATGGGTTTTGTCTCCGTGGAATCTCGATATTTAGGTTTCATCCCTATTTACCACCTGTCGATGATGACGGTGTTTCCTCTTTCAGCGGCTCCTCCTGCTGATGCTCCTCTTCCTCCTGTTTGGAATAATGAACAACTTAGGGTTGAAATTCCAGATGATGTGACCCATATCTTTGTCACCGAGCCACCAGGTAAGTCAAGTTTTAACAAAATTATCATATCATTTAATTAATACAATCATTCAGTTAATGTTTTCAACAGCGATAGTGATGAGAGACCAATCCAAGTGTTTGAACAAGGATGTTCGATTCAAACCATTAAAGAAAGTTTAAATTTATCAAGGGTAAGCTTGAGAATGAGGATTCCTCATCACCAAATTATAGATTATGAATGATCCAAGATTAACAATTGTAGAGCCTCCATTTCCTGGAGGGGATTATACAATGGTTAATGTTGAAAAGAATGTAAGTCTTTACACTTAATTATAACTAATAATTTTGCTAATATATAAACAAGTCGTTCTTTAGATAGGACCTGTTAGGAAGTATCTTATTTCATTTAGTTCTGTTCCAACCTACTTATCTGCAATAATAGCTATTGCAGCTTAGTGTTGTCCTTTTACAATCAAAATAAATAAATCCTTTTAAATTTACAATTTCCCTTGGGAATTAATATATAAAAGGATACAATCAACTCAATCAAAATAATCTTTATTTCTCTTTTCACCAGCAATAGTAACCATCTCTGTTCATTTGATACTATCATTGGAAGTTTATTGATTTTGATAAATGTATATTTCTCCTGGTCGGAATTTAAGTATAAATTTATTAAATCAATGGAGTCCTTTCATATTCCCAACAACTATAGCATCATTTGGGACAAGTTGTCTTGGTTGTTTGCTGTTGGTAGTGAATTTGATCATTATTCATGGTTCTTTGTTGTACTTGTTGATTGTGTTGAATATTATTGTTATTCTTTGAAAAGTACTGTTTCTGTTGGTACTTCTTTTTGAAAGATCTATTCTTTTGAATACAAACTTTTCTTGTATTACCATCCAATTCTTGTTCATTGCTCCTTCTTTGTAGTATTGTGATTGATCAATAGATGTTTCAATATTGATAAAATAAGTAAAGTATGGGTTGTTATTTTAAAATATTTTCTATAAAATATATTTTATTCTTTATATTATTATTAATTTTGAGTTATTTTTAGAATGAATAGACCTTTACATTGTTGATGCTATATCTTCTCTAGATACTTGTTGTCTTATATGTCGTCTTTGAGATTACTATGTTTATCTTAATGTTATTGTTATGTTTTTTGTTGCTGCTTCTGATTCTGTTGTTGTTGTTATTATGAGCTTAAACTATATTTAATATATTTTGATCTTTATATAATATTTAATGATTCTGTTTCAATTTGCTAATCTATAGATTACTCTTTGGAATACCAACACGCTCTGCCATATGTTTGACATAGTCAAGATCTCTCTTTGCCAATGGGATATTCAAAGCATCCTCATAGAATTTATGTGAATCTAAAATCGATAATGTGTAGGGCTTCAAAGTATTGCACAACTCACTGACAGCTTCTGAGATGGCAAGTGCCTTACCCAGACGATAGATAATTCCAATTTCTAAAGAATCCAACATCCTGCTCGATATTATTCAATGCATACAATCTAACCATATCGTTCAATCACATTCTTAGTGATTGGATCCGTTACTTTCTGCATATTTCTCTGTGCATTCTCCAACATGAATAGATGTGCGTATAACTCTTGGCTAAATCAATAACTTGTATCACTATAGCAGTTGTCACCAAAAGAGATTTAGTATGTTTGCTCTCGCATATGTCTATCTATCTATCTATCTATTTATCTACTTACATGAGGCATTCCAAGATTGCGCAAGAAAGAAAGTCCCTTTCCTTTACATTGATTGAGGTGGTCGATTACGATGGATCTAGTTTTCTCGAATCTTAAAGAGGAATGCCATGATGGTGGAATTCATTCGACAAGCAAGTATGGCATTGAACGATAGTGAGTGTGTATTGGGTTGGATGTTGTCAAGAATGTCTGCACCTCTTTCATGATATAGCCTGTCATACCCTGTTTCTTATACCACTCTTGTACTCTGAGAGAAGGAACTTGGCTAAGCTGTTGGTAAGAGAACTGCTCCGTCACCCTCCCGCAGTTTGGAATACATCGAGATCGTTACGAATAGCTCCGAACAAATTAATAGGATGAAGACACCGTTACCTCCACAAAATACACGCAGCTTCGAAATGCTTTGGATGGGTGTACTCGCAGACCATAAGCCCTTGACACCGCTGACAATAGAGTGATACTCCTCACGCTTTCTCCTCGCTACGTGAAGACTCCTGTAATTTATCGATAATCCAATTCCTTGCAGAACTCAAAAGCAATGTTTGTTGCCAACATTGGAATCCAATACTCTGTTATGTGTAGGATAATCATGATCACTAAAATGATATACTTTGTTAATCAAACTGTAATATACATTATTATACTGAATCTTTGTCAAACAAGATCTTCCCCATCTCTACTCTATCGACTCTTCCTTCGATACATAACAATTCATTCTCAGGCTTTCCTTTTTTCACAAACTGGTCTTCTACTAAATGCATATCTAAAATAAAGCGGTCTTCAAGGCTACAGACAAGAATATTAGTTGGTCCACATAAATACTATAAACAATCTACCAAAGACACCAATTGTGAAATAGTGATTTGAAATAGCTTGCCTGGTGATGAGATATTTAGTTGAGGTATTGTCCGTCTTCTGTGATGGTTGCAAACTTTATTCAACAAGTTCTCTCCTTGGAACTCTATAGTTGAGAATCTAATCCATGCATTGTCAATACCATTCCATCCGACCCTTGTGTTCCACAATCACCTAGCTCGATGCCCTTGAATACCTCCATTGTGGATTTGGGATTTCTAAGAGGGACGACAATGGACATGCACTCCTTTGTCCTGTCCATCGAATATCAGCCTTGGTAAACAAAACTTACATGAGTTCCAAACACTTAAATTATTAGGATAAGAATCAATCAGTAAGTTTGTTGCTCAATCTTTAGTCTAGGACTCAATCAAAACTCATAGGAACCAATATTTACTTGAAACATTCCAATCCCAAAAACTTGGTGCTCGATAAAGACGGCGAGTTGATCACGAATTCCTTGGCAAACTGGAATCGTAGGTTGCTGTTGTCTCGATCTGTCGCACGTTGGAGCCATGGCCCATTTCGCGGTTCATTGCAAAACCACCGACAATATTGAAATTATTGATATCGTTAAAGTATTTCTGGTGGTTGATAATCCGTTCCGACTTCGAGAATGGTTCCA
Organism: Heterostelium multicystogenum; assembly: GCA_003667245.1. Taxonomy (NCBI): domain Eukaryota; phylum Evosea; class Eumycetozoa; order Acytosteliales; family Acytosteliaceae; genus Heterostelium; species Heterostelium multicystogenum. Next base: position 11,170 of record RCNN01000472.1, read on the forward strand.
CCAAAACAATTGGAAGTGGATTAACATATTTTAGCGATCGTCGAGAACTCCACCAAAGCAAACATGCTGTAGAGATAGGCTAACATTTTCTTGGGGTCATCTTTCAGGAGCTGAACACTCAATTTTAACCCAACTTGCAAATCTCTCTCACCGTTTCATTCGTAATTCTTTTTTGGTTCTTGGAATCCACATCGAACATCTCGTTGTATTTTTATTTTATTGTCCCACAATTAATTTATGAAATTCATCCCATTTTCCTAAATTGATAAATCAAAAAAAAGCAACCAGAACAAAGTTAGTAATCATCGATCAATCAAAATAATCCTCTACACATCCAAAGAACTATCGCTTACATTTTTGATAATCTTTAAGTGGACCATTTCTTATTCTATACAAGACATTCGTATCTATACTTGGTTTAAAATTCTGAGTCATTTTGTATAAAAATAGCAATGGAAATAGTTCTAACTCTAAAAAAAATAATCTAATCCAAACTTTTCCTGTCAAATAGATAGATATTTATAATTTAAATACTAGGCTATATATAACTAGTCAGAATATAAGTCAATAATTATGCTATAATAATGATATTTATTATTTATATATTTTTAAAAATAAATGAAAAGAAATAATTGAATATTTAGATCTAATAATAATAAGTTTGTGTTTTATTTGCTGTCAGATACGTAGGTGTATGTTAGGGTAATAGGGTAATTATATAAATTTGAAATTTAAATATAAGAAATAAGTTTTATTTTTGTTTAGTTTAGTTTGGTTTGGTTTGGTATTGTTTAGAATTAGATTAGATGGTGTTATTTAATGCTTTGTGTTTAATTATTTTGTCACTCTGATGACTGATTTTGTTTTGATTTGTTTTGATTTTAATGTGATTTGAAATGAATAATTATTTGTATTGTATATCAAACAAATGGATATATAATGAAATTGTGAAATGTTGATGAAATTAAGAATGAAATAGAAATTTAGTGTTACTCCAGAACAATTTAACATATTATATACTTGCCTAATTTAACCATTTATCACGATCACAATCACCACCCATCAAATTAATTAAAAAAAAAAACATTATATTATAAAATTGATTATTAAATTATTTTCAAAAAAAAAACCAATTTCATCCTATTACTCCTCTCTCAATTCTTGAATAATCTAGGAGATAAAAACCCCCCTTAAACCCACTTACCTTATGATTTTGATGCAAACCTAGGAATCAAACTAAACAGGTATCAGTTTTGTTTTTTTTATCAATTTCGCAAATTTGGTATCAAAATTTAAGGAAATTAGAGTAAAGAGAGCCAAAGCTGTTGCGTCCAAAGAAATTTTAGTGAAATTGAGACCCATTTATTGATGTCAAGTCTGGCGTTTGTAAAACTTAAAACACACCCACACCCCAGGCACCAAAAATGTAAATGTAATGTAAAAATATAAATGGCACGATTCAATTGCAAAACGGTTGTTGAGGCAGGTCTGGTTTGAACCTGATGATCTGATGCTTGTGTAAACATCATTCTTGTAATTTCTTAAATTAAAATTTACATCAAATTTGATATTATTGCCTGACCTTTAACAACGCCATGCCTGAATACATTCAACAACAAGTGAAGGATAATCTCTTCACTCACTGTTTGATAGATACATTGATGGACCTTCTACTTGCTTCACACAAACAAATAAGATTAAATGTAATGAAATGTGATGATGAATGTAATGTAAACAACAGTTATTATTAATAATTAAACGAATCCCATCACATCCCAAACCCACTACCACTACTATCACCACCACAAAAACAAAACTAAAACACAATCTTATCTAATCCTATGACAGATAACATCATATCTAAAACAGGACCTTAACAAACTCCAACATCATCATCATCATCATCACTATTTTTAGATGGTAATTTCATTAAATTTTAGTGGCAAAGCTTAAAAAGGATCCTTGATTGATTGTATCCCTGCCTTA
>RCNN01000474.1:0-10711 GCA_003667245.1 Heterostelium multicystogenum
TTCATGGCCTTTGCCATCCCCGGGGCCATCGCCGTGCTGGCAATGACGGCGTATGCGCTGAATGAACGTCGGGGCCGGCAGGAGGTGATCGCCGCCCCCCGGCGCAGTAAACTGTCGATAACAATAACTAAGAGCAACGACATGAACACAACACACGTATCTGGCTATCCCTGTTGGGCGTGCCTTGCGGCGACGGCGGCCGAGGGCGGGTTTTTTCGAGGACTCCACCGCCACCTTGGCAGGCGCGCAACTATTACTTCAGCCGCGATTTCTCGGACATCGTCGGCGCCAACAAGCAATCAAAGGCAGAGGAGTGGGGCCAGGGTTTTATCCTGACCTATAAATCCGGCTACACCCCGGGGCCCGTGGGCTTGGCCTGGATGCCCTGGGCACCCTCGCCTCAAAGCTCGACAGCAGCCCGGACCGCACCAATACCGGCTGCTCCGGTCAAGGGCGCACGGCAGCGCCCGAATGATTACAGCCGTTTGGGCCTGACCTTCAAGGCCAGGTTTTTCCAGGACCGAATTGAAGGTCGGCGAACTGCAACCGAACCTGCCGGTGCTGGCCCAGCGATATCCGCTTGCTGCCGCCGAGCTATCAGGGCGTGAGTGTCAGCTCCGGCGAAATCGCCGGCCTTGCGCTACAGGCCGGGCACTTGACCACCACCAGCCTGCGCAACGAAGCCGGCGACGAGAAAATGATCGCCATGCTCGGCCATGTGCCGCAACGCGGCGCTGAAAGTGATGGGTTCAACTACGTCGGGCGCGACTACGCCTTCAACACCAACCGCACCAGCGTCAGCTACTGGCATGGCCAACTCAAGGACATCTACCGCCAGGACTTTGTCGGCCTCAAGCACAGCCAGCAATGGGTGAGTGGACGCTCGGCGCCAACCTCGGGCTACTACGATGCCCGGGAAGACGGCGACAAACTGCTCGGCAAGATCGACAACCAGGCGTTTTTCTCTCGCTGCTGTCGGCCAAGCATGGCGGCCATATCTTCTCTCGTCGGTTATCAAGCCATGTATGGCGACAGTGCCTTCCGCGGGTCTTCGCCAACATCACGCCGCTGGGCAACGAAGTACCCACCTACGAGTTTGCCTACACCGACGAGCGCTCCTGGCAAGTGCGGTACGACTATGACTTCGTGGCGCTGGGCATTCCGGGGCTGACCACCACGTGCGTTATATCACCGGCAACAACGTGACCACCGGCGCGGTTATGAAGGCAAGGATCGCGAGCGCGACCTGGATATCGGCTATGTGGTGCAAAGCGGCACATTGAGCCGGCCTGGGCATTCGGGTGCGCAATGTCATGGCCCGTTCAAACTACGCAGCGACATCGACGAGAACCGGCTGATCCTCAGTTACACCTGGAAGCTGCTTTAAACCCCGCCCTGGCACGTACCCATGACCTGGTAGTGGGCGGTATGGCTGGCGCCCTGGCTGTCGAGATACACCATGGTCGCCGTTCTACCTGGCAACTGCCCGGCACGGGCGTGATTGAAACAACGTGTTGGATATCCAGCGCTTCATTGCTGCCGGCCGCCATGGCGCCGGCGGCGGTGAAAAACAGGAGCAGGCTGAGCCATTTGATATTCATGATGAGTTCCTCTGTGAGTAGGGTTTCATTTTAGTGATTGCCGCAGCGGGATAAAGACAGGAACAGGTGAATGACTCGTACGTATCACGTAGCAATCGAGGGGCAATGTTGATGGATTTGCTCAATGGCATGCAGGTGTTTGCCCGGGTTGTCGACACTGGCAGCTTTGCCGCAGCGGCCGAGGCGCTGGACCTGTCCGGGGCACACGTATCACGGTTGATCTGCGAGCTGGAAAACACCTGCAGACCCGCCTGTTGCAACGCACCACCCGGCGCCTGGGCCTTACCGATTCGGGCGAGCGCTTTCTGTTGCGCTGTCGCGACATTCTTGAAGACGTCAGGGAAGCCACGGCAGAAGCCAGCGGCGCGCACCTTAACCCGCGCGGGCGATTGCGGGTGCATTGCATGAGCGGGTTGGGGGTGCTGATCACGCCGCTGATTGCCCGCTACAGCGAGCAATACCCGGACGTGTCCATCGAGTTGACCCTGTCCCAGCACAACCCGGACCCGCTTGAAGAGGGTCACGACGTGGTGATCTCCATCGCCCATTCGTTGCCGGATTCGGCGCTGGTCAGTCAGACGATCGGGCAGTTGTTCAGTGTGCCCTGTGCGGCACCGGGGTATCTGGCCCGGTACGGCGTGCCCGAGCATCCGCAGCAGTTGATGCAGCATCGACGGTTGCATCTGCAGGATTTCCAGGAGGATGCGTGGTTGTTCAAGGGGCAAGAGGGCGAGATTGCGATTTCGCCGGGTGACACCTTCAGGACCAATGTCGCGGATGCGATGGTCAGGCGACGCAGGAAGGAATGGGCATCAGCTTGTTGCCGTTCTTCAGCGCCAACCCGGCGCTGCGCGAGGGCTCGTTGGTGCGGCTGTTGCCCGGATATCGGCTACGGGAGCGGAGCATTTTCGCGGTGTATCCATCAAGGCGCTTTCTGGATGCCAAGGTGCGGACGTGGGTCGGGTTTTTGCAGGCGCGATTGCCGGGGTTGTTGGCGGAGCAGTTGGCAGTGATTGAGGCACCTTGAGGCTAGCGCGTTGCCGTACGGCGAATGTAGCGCGCCGGCGACGAGCCCAGTGTCTTGCGAAACATGCTGATGAACGAACTGACCGACTCGTACCCCAGCGCCTCGGCGGTTCGTTGCACCGACTCGCCCTCGGCCAGGCTCTGCAAGGCCACGATGATTTGCCATTGTTTGCGCCATTGGCCAAAAGTCAGGCCTGTTTCGCTCTTGACCAGGCGGGCCAGGGAGCGCTCGCTCATGGCCACCTGGCGTGCCCACTGGGCATGGTGCAACGGTTTTGACGGGGCCTGGGCCAGGCCGCGGGCGATGAAGCGCAACTGCGTAGCAGCGGGGAGCGGCAGGTACAACTGCTCCGAAGGAGCCAGTTCCAGTTGTTCAAGGAGCACGCTCGCCACGCGCGAATTGGCAGAGGCAGGCGGATAATCCTGGGGCTGGGCGCTCAGGTGCAGGATCAACGCCAGGACCAGCGGCGAAAGCACCAGCGTGCAGCATTTCTCCGGTAGCGCGGCGGCGCCGGGCTCGACAAACAGATAGCCGATCCTGCCGTTGGCGGTCACCCGGTTGCTGTGGGCGATACCGCCCGGAATCCACACGCCGAAGCCCGACGGCACCATCCACACGCCATCCTCTACGGTACACACGATACCGCCGTGATATGCCACCACCAGTTGGCCTTTGCGGTGGCTGTGCACGGGGAATTCGGTGTCGTTGCGCTGGCTGCCGGAGCATCAACGCGACGGCGGGCTGATCAAAACTGTCCAGTTCGAATTGATCAACGCCCTGGAGCTTCATCTCGCCCATGTTGCACCGCCTCGATTGTCTGAAATTGATTATATCCTGGCAGCATACTCAATATCGGCACGACCTTGCAGTCCCTACCATCTTCATCAAGGCGATCAAGGTGATTGCCGACTGCGAGATTCAACCGATGCTCAGCGAAATCACGATTGCCCACCTCTACATTCCTCCGTTCTTGCTCTACGTCGGCGTTGCAGCCCTGGTGTACGGGCTACTGGAGCGGGCCCTGCGGCGCTGGCTGGATTGGGCCTGGCACCCCAGCCTGGCGCGTTTCTTTGTGTCGCTGATCGTGCTCTCGACCTTGGTTCTGAGCTTTTGAGGGCAGCGCGATGATCATCAAACACATCCTCAAGACCCTCGTCACCCTGGTGCTCGGGCTGGCCGCATTGCTGTTCTGCACGCAACTGTGGCGTGCCTATGAGTTGGCCCCCTGGACGCGGGACGGGCGTGTCAGCGCACAAGTTATCCGTATTGCCCCCGAGGTGTCCGGCCAGGTCGAACACCTGCTGGTGGGCGACAACCAGTGGGTCGCCAAGGGCGCGTTGCTGTACCAGATCGATCGCAGCAGCTACTTGCTTGCCCAGCAACAGCGCACGGCCGAGCTTGCCGAGGCGCGCAGTGTTTTCGAGCAGCGCAGTGCACAGCTCAAACGCCGCAACCAGCTCGGCGATGCGATTGCGCGGGAGGAAACCGACAACGCAGCCCGGGACCTGGCGGTGGCCAGGGCGCGCCTGGATGCGGCCCGCAGCCAACTGGCCCATGCGCGGCTGGATCTGGACCGCACGACGATTCGTTCGCCGGTCGACGGCTATGTGACCCAGTTGCGGCTGCAGCCGGGTGACTACGCGGCAGCGGGCGAGACCAATATCTTTGTGGTCGATAGCCATAGCTTCTGGGTCACCGGTTACTTCGAGGAGACCAAGCTGGCTGGTGTTCGGGTGGGGGCTGTGACGTCCATCAAGCTGATGGGTTTTTCACCGCTGCTCGAAGGGGCATGTGGCGAGCATTTGGTCGGGGCATTGCCGACGGTAACGAGCTGCGCAGTAACAGTGGTTTGCCCCAGGTGGCGCCTACGTTCAGCTGGATACGCCTGGCCCAGCGCGTGCCCGTGCGGATTGAACTGGACAAGGTGCCGCCCGGTGTGGAGTTGGCGGCGGGGATGACCGCCAGCATCGAGGTTGCCGAGGAGGGCACGGCGCCGCGCTGGAAGGCTGGTGCAATGGCTTCAGGCGTTCATGTGATGCTCCGTGCACTGCGCATGCTGGGGGCATGGGAAGCTGCTAAACTCGGGCTATGTGCTGCGTAGTCTTTTGGCGGCCTCATTGGCCCTGTGGCTGGGGTTCCAATTACACCTGGATTCGCCGTTCTCGGCCGCCTCAACCGTGTTGTTGCTGATCCATCCGCTGCAGGGGGCAGTGGTTGGCAAGGGCTTCCACCGGGCACTGGGCACCCTGGTGGGGTTGGCTGTGGCATTGGTCCTGACCAGCCTGTTCGCCCAGCAAATGCTGCTGTTTATTCCTCGGGATCGGGGTATGGCTGGGCCTTTGTGTCGGCGCCATGACCGTGTTTCGGCACTACCAGGCCACGGCGGCGGTGGTCGCCGGCTACACCGTTTGCCTGGCCCTGGGGCCCGCCATCGTCGCGCCGCAGCAAGGTTTCGAACATATCGTCGGACGGGGCACGGCCGTTGTTCTGGGGGTGTTGAGCCTGAGCCTGGTGGCCACGTTATTCAGCCGCAAGACCGTCGAGCGCACACTGACCATGGCACTTCGCGACGTCTCGTCGCGCACCCTGCGGTTATTGGCCGTGCGGTTTGACGGCGGGCCGGCGCGTGCGCAGGACCCGCTGGCCATCGATATCAGCAAAGTGGACGACCTTCTCGGGATTGGTCGGGGCGAGTCGGTGCTGATCCGCGCCAGGCTGGCGACCCTGCAGGCAGGACTTGCGTATCTGCATGCCGTGGTGCTCGACGAATGCGCGATACCTTCGCACGCTGGAATCGGCGCACAGTTGCGCCAGCTGGCTGAAGCCATGCCCGGGTTTTGCGTGGCGGCCGATCGTGTCCGGGAGCTGCAAGCCAGCCTTGAACACCAGGCGCGAGCCAGCGGCGTCTGAATGAACCATTGGCCGAACTGGCCAGCGCCTTGTCGAGTTTTGCCTGCCTTGAGCGCGCGCCCCTGCCGCCGGCCCGCGCCGTGGGGTTTCACCGACACTACGGCGCTGCACTGCGTAACGGTGTGCGAGCGTTGCTGGCCACGCTGGCGACCGGTGCTGTCTGGTACCTCACCGGCTGGGACCAGGGGCCAACCTTGCTGGCCGTACTGGGTCCGTTCTGCACCTTGCTGGCCACCAGCGCGGCGCCCGAGCAAGGCATTGCGAGCCTTGCCAGGGGAACCTTCTACGCAATCCTGGCAGCGGCGGGGTGCAAGTTCCTGCTGTTGCCGCACATCAGCGGGTTCGGGTTGCTCACGGTGGTGCTGGTTGCGTTCTGGGCGGTCGGGATTCATGCCACGACCCGGCCGCGCCATGCCCTGCAAGGCGTCGCCTACCTGATTACGTTCAACACCCTGGTCGGCACCGCCGGGACCGCCCAATACGACTTCGCTGACTTCGTGAATCAAGCCCTGGCCTGGATGGTGACGCTTGCTATCTGCCTGCTGGCCTTCCAGTTTGCTGCCGGGGAAACCTGCCAGCCACGCCGACGTCCTGAGGACCGCGCTGCACAAGGACACACGCCGGTTTACTGCGTCACGGGCACCGCATGGATCTTCTGAGTGGCAGGCCACGCAACAGCACCGGATGGTTGCCCTGCAAGCGCTGTTGGGCGCCGATGAGGCCGGTGCCGTCTCGCTTCAACTGGGTCGACAGTTAAGGTTGCTGCACCGCAAGACACGCGACCTGGAGCCTCATTCGTCAATCGCCAGGTGTGTGCAAGCGGGCGATCGGCGTATTGCCAGATATGCCTTCGATTCAGCGATCAGCGCGGCCCAGGCCCGGCGTACGTCGAGATCACTGATCCGCCTTGGTGCCCGCGACCTGGCTGCTTGTTACCAGGGATTTGGCGGGGTTGCTCGACCAATACCAGCGTGCCGATATCCGAACCAGTTTCAGCTAAAACAACGAAGGTGAGATGAAATGAAGCAACTCCTTATCTGGACGCTTTTCGGGATGATTGTGTCTGTGCCAATGGCGGTGCAGGCATCGGACGGGGCTGAGGCGCTGGCCCGCTGGCAACAGCAATTCAAACAAGAGCAAAAAAAAGCTCGCTGAGCACCGTGCGCCTGGCCGTGATTCAAGGCCCAAGGCAGATCGCCAGCGATGAGCCGGTTCCCGGGGAATTGCAATCTGTTCAGAGCGAAGTGACGAGTTCGGTGTGATGCCCGGCGGTGCTGTTGCTTTAAAGGCTGTCCGGGTCGCCAAAGAACATCTGAATCCGCGACCTTAACCACCGTTCCCCCGGATCATTGTCCTGGGAACCACGCCACGCCATGTGCAATTCAAAGGTGCGCACCGGCAGTGGCGGCTCCTCAGCCCGCAAGCCACCCGCTGAAGTCAATGCTTCAGCGGCATAGTCCGGCACGGTCGCGACAATATCGGTGCCCGCCAGCAATGTCCCGAGCCCATTGAACTGCGGCACAGCCAGGACTACGTGGCGCTTGCGGCCCAGTTTTTCCAGTTCTTCATCCAGAAACCCGCTCAAATCCCCGGCAAACGACACCAGAGCATGGGGCCGCGCGCAGAAGTCATCCAGGCTCATGGAGCCCGGCATGCTGTCGGCCCGCAGCAGCATCGGCTTGCTGCGGCGCAATACCTTGCGCTTGGCGTTGGCCGGCAAATCGGTGGTGTAGCTCACGCCGATGGAGATTTCGCCGGAGGCCAGCAGGCCGGGCATCAGGATGTAGTTGACGCGGCGCACTACCAGCACGATGCCGGGGGCTTCGGCCCGCAGGCGCTTGAGCAGCAGCGGCAGCAGGGCGAATTCGACGTCGTCCGACAGGCCGATGCGGAATACCGCGGTGCTGGTGGCCGGGTCGAATTCGGAGGCGCGGCTGACGGCCGTGGAAATCGAGTCCAGGGCCGGGGAGAGCAGGGCGAAGATTTCTACCGCACGGGCCGAGGGCTCCATGCTGCGTCCGGTACGCACGAACAACGGGTCGTCGAACAGGCCGCGCAGGCGTGACAGGGCTGCGCTGATGGCCGGCTGGCCAAGGAACAGTTTCTCGGCAGCGCGGGTCACACTGCGCTCATGCATCAAGGTTTCGAATACGATCAACAGGTTGAGGTCGACACGACGCAGGTCGTTACGGTTCATCTTGTGTCCCAGGCGGCGTCAGTAAACTTGACGGGAGCGGTCATATAAGAACAATGACCGGCATGAATCTTACGGGGAAAGGCTGGTACTCTGCACCGGCTAATTCAGTTTTCCTACATGGCTTGGCACCTTTTCCGTATGTGCGGAATCAATGACAGGCATGTCGACTATTAACGGCGACCGGTGGTCTTGCCCCGAAAGCCCAGATAGAGTTCATGGCAATAGAGGTTACTTTGACGAGGTTTGCGATGTCCCGCACGATCCGTTTTCACAAGTTTGGTCCGGCCGAGGTGCTCAAATGCGAAGAGCATGCAGCCGCTAAGCCCGCACCGGGCGAAGTGCAGGTGCGCGTCGAGGCGATTGGCATCAGCTGGTACGACATTCTGTGGCGCCAGAACCTGGCGTCGTCCCATGCCCGCTTGCCTTCCGGCCTTGGCCATGAAATGGCCGGCGTGGTTGTGGCCGTTGGCGAGGGTGTCGACGACCTGGCGGTGGGTGACAAGGTCGCCAGCTTCCCGGCCGAGAGCCCGAATGACTACCCGGTGTACGGCGAACAGATTCGTCCTGCCGCGCTCGGCGCTGACCCGCTACCCGGATGTCCTGAGCCCGATCGAAGCCAGCGTGCACTACACGCCGTTGCTGATTGCCTACTTTGCGTACATGGACCTGGCGCGGGTCAAACCCGGGCAATTCGCCCTGGTAACGGACGCCAGCCACTGTGGCCGGCCCATCGTTCGTGCAACTGGGCAAAGCCCTGGGTGTGCGGGTGATTGCTGCGACCAAGACCAGTGATGAGCGCGAATACCTGCTGTCCCTCGGGGCCGAGAAGGTGATCGTCACCGAAGAGCAGGACCTGCTGATGCAAGTCAACAAGTTCACCGACAACCGCGGCGTAGACGTGGTGTTCGATGGCTTGGGTGGCCCGCAGATGTCGTTGCTGGGTGATGTGCTGGCGCCGCGTGGCAGCCTGGTGCTGTACGGCCTGCAAGGTGGCAACCAGACGCCATTCCCGGCCTGTGCGGCGTTCCAGAAGAACATTCAGTTCTTTGTGCACTGCATCGGCAACTTCACCGGCAAACCGGAACTGGGCATCATCCAGGACCAGGTGGCCTTGCAGCGAGCCCTGCGTGACATCAACCAACTGACCGCCGACAAGGTGCTGGTACCGCTGAAAACCACGGTATTTCCGTTCAGCCAGTTCGTTGAAGCGCACCGCTATATGGACGAATGTCCGTGCCGTGAACGGGTTGCCTTGCAGGTAGAAACTGTTTGATCTGTGGGAATATTCTCAAGCGAGTATTCCTTGCCCCCGGGCGCATGGGCAAATGCGCCATTTGACAGGACTTAACCTGCCCACCGCTTGAATCGGGATTTCAGTACTTCAGCCCGATAAACCAGATGTATGCCCCTGACGCCGCCCTGAATCCCAGCGCGGCGTTGTCGTGTCTGCACACTCGATACTCCATGCAAGCCCCCATCTGAACCGGTTTTAGCCGGCGTTCTGTATCTGTTAATCATTATTCAAGTGCCGATAATTGCCCCGTCACTTTTATCTCAAGGATTGAGCAATGATTGAGCAAATGATTGAGCAATGATTGAATATATGAAATCACCCCGTACATCCGTCAAGCCCAATAATGTTTCCCATGGCTGTTTTGCCGGAACATCAATATTGAAGTGGGTTATGTCGGATGCTTTCTCTAGTTTGTAAGTTAAAGCAGCGTAGGAAGTTGTCAGAGCGTTCCTAAGACTTTCGGTTTGGGCTGCGTGCCCCTTGGCTTGGCGCCTTTTTCGGGACTGGAAGCCCCCAAAGGCAGGCTTGGCAGGTAGGGCCCGGTGCTAATCTCCATTGAATGTCACATGTTGTAACGCCCCTACAGAAACAACAGGTCAGGCAAATGCCGTCAACGATTGCCCGAAACTGATATTTCAACTCAGGTAGTAGAACTATGAGCGCTATTCACGAACAAGCCATGAACTATGTCTATCAACAAGTATTGCAACGCTTGATAGGGCATTTCTCTCGAACAGAACGTACCTCGCTCCAGTTATTGATTCAACGAATCGTGGTAGCGGCAGGCGGCATGGAGCGGATCGGTGAATACAAGGTGCTGGTCGCTTCACGGCGCAGGCGCCGGCAGCAGCTATGTCCTGGCGTTGTTGCGCGCAGCCCAGCTGACGCTTGCAGGCCGGGCGCCACGGACGTTTCAACTGCGGGTCGCGACCTTGCGCCATGCCGGCATGTCGCAAAATGCCCTGGACACGCTGCACCGCGGCTACAGCGCGCTGTTCCTGCATGACGATGCGCGTGTCGAATTGCTGATGGTCGAGAATCAGGAAGTTCTTGCCGTTCAACCACCTGCGGCCGGCCTCCAGTGCGGCGCGCCGATACCAGCCGGCGCAATATGCTGATGGTGGGGCACCTGACCTCGGGAGATCTTCGCCAAACCCTGTGCAACGACGCCTACCTGGCCCTCGGTGACCTTTTACCGGCGTGTCACCACCCTGCAATGGGGCGTGCACGCGCTGGTCAGCGGTGACTCCGCGCGCAAGCAGCGGGAGTACCTGGCGTGGCTTGAAGAAGGCTGCCGCTGGCGAGTGGTGCAGAGATCCCGCCGCGCCAGCCCTGGTGCTCAGCGGGCTGTTCGCGGCAATGGATGAGTGGGAGCAACGCCTATTACTGCGACCTTTACGGCGAGCGCTACGCCGTCGCCGATAAGTCCGACACGGACAACCATCGCCACTTGGCCTATATCGGCGCTGCCGACCTTAAGGACGCGGCCGAATACTCCTCCGGGCCGCTGTTGCGTCAGTTCATGGGCTATGAACCGGACGAGTTTGGCTTTCATTTCAGCCACGCGAGCTATGCGAAACCGTTGCTGATGGCCCATCTGCGGGCTTGCAGGCCGAGTGCCTGCGGGAACTGGATTACGAGGAGGGCGCACAGGGCTTCATGCAGCAGGCCGCGCTGTTCAT